>CAVNYN010285705.1:0-16504 GCA_963692815.1 Nyctanthes arbor-tristis | reverse complement strand
GCAGTTTAGGCTGGAAAATCGGGTTAGACTTCTTTTGATTTATATATATATAGATTTACTTTCATTATTACTTCTATCAGCAAAATTTTATCGTGCAACACACGAGTGAAATATTAGTTGGATTTAATTTTTAAGATGGGGCCCATTTAAATTTGAGGGCAAAACTTGACGTCTTAGCTGCTTTTTCCTATTGGACTGGTCTTGTTGTGCACAATCAGAGCATCTCCAATGGGGTGGTTGGTCACGGCAAAAAGCCTTGCCAAATAGGAAAAGATGGTACCTAATCTAAAAACCTTTCTCCAATACTAAAAGTCACCTACCAAGGGCATCTGACATGGCACCTCCAAGGAACCAACTCTGTCCACAGCAAGGTCTGATTTCAAACTCCAGACTAGACGGCCAACTCATCTACAATTTATGTTTCAATGCCAAAAAGAAATGCTGAAAATTTAATTTCCCTCTACTTTTCAGTTTCCTTTTTATTTTTCTTTTTGATTTTGGTAAAGTCACCGAGAGAGGCACTGGAGAGGGTTAAAAGGGGTGGGATGTCCATTTAATAGACTTTATGTCACATAAGAGGACACCTTGTCAAGTTTTTTGCTACATGGACTTGGATGGCCCTTGAGCATTAGAGATTCTCTGATGAGTTGCCAACTGGAACAGTCCTCGTGGGGTGCAAATTAGCATAAAAACTGTAAATTGTTTCAAATTTGGAAAAATACTATCAAATGTTGAAAAATGTGCTATTCGGTAGGGCATTTACAGTATAATCCCCTGTCTTGTATACCTCTATCTTTGACTTTATTATATCCGCGTGTTCCATTGTTCTTTTTTTCTTTTTCTTTTTCTAGCTATTTTCCCCCCTTTTTGCAAGAACTTTTAACTTGTTTGATTGTCACTTTCTTTTCCAATTACTCTTCATTTTCTATGATGTGACTTTTTTGTAAAGTAGCTGTAGTTATTTAAATGTGATATTTCAATTTTTTGTGACTTTTTTTTAAATAGTTATACAAATGTAACAGTTCAATTTCAACATATGACGTGTTATATATAAGACTTTTTAATGCAATAGTTGTACAAAATATAACTTTTATATATGACTTTTTAATTTAATGTGATTTTTAATTAATTAGTTATTTCTATATGTGACTTTTTCTATATATATGAGACTTTTTAATGCAATAGTTGCACACGGCTTTTATATTTGATTTTTTAATTCAATGTGATTTTTAATTAATCGATTATTCTATATGCGACTTTCTCTATCTATAACTTTGGGATATTTCAATTCTTTGTGACTTTTTAAGTAATGGGTAGTTTTTTTATGTGAGTTTTTTGAAATAGTTACACAAATGTAATTTTTCAATTTCTGCATGTGACTCTCTATCTATAACTTTTTAATACAATAGTTGAATAAAATGTAACTTTTTATTTGAATTTTTAATTTAATAAGATTTTTAATTAATCAATTATTCTATATGTGATTTTTTCTAAATAGTTACACAAATGTGACTTTTCAATTTTTATATGTGACTTTTTCTATATACGATTTTTTTATGCATTAGTTGCACAAAATGTGACTTTTTAATTTATTGTCATTTTTAATTAATCGATTATAGTATATGAAACTTTTTTAATTAAGTAGTTATATAAATGCGACATTTCAATTTTCTGTGACTTTTAGTTTAATCAGTTATTTTTTATTGTGATTTTTTCTAAATAGTTAAATAAATATGACTTTTTCTATCAATAACTTTTTAATGTAAACAAAATGTCACTTTTAGAAGCGATTTTCTAATTAAATGCAACTATTTCTATTTGTAACTTCTTAATTCAATAGTAACACATCTAACTTTTATATGTGTGACTTTTTAGTTAAATGCAATTTTTTTCATGTTTGACTTCTTAGTTAAATAGTAACACAGATATAACTTTTTAAAAGTCATATTTAATAATTTAAAAATTTAGACTTAATCGTCACAGATAAAATATAAAATTCACATATAAAAACAAAAATTTCACATTTTGTATAATTGTTTAATTATTATAAAATTAACTTACATATAAAAATTGTGGGCAATAATAAATAAGTAAATAAAAATAATAAATAAATAAATAAATAAAAACTAATCAAAGGCCATTTCATCAGCCTCGGCTGAGGCTCTCGGCCAGACGACTAGGAAGGATGTGACTGGAGGAGTCAGTGAGGAGGATCAGTAGTTGAAGGGAGTGAGTCGAGAGCACAATATGTTAATGAAGGGCGGAAGGGGGAGAAGCAGTAGTGTTGGGGTTGGCGGGTGAAGAAAATGTCCGGATGGGTGAAAATGGGGCGAGGGCGTCGGCTGTTCATTCTCATAAAATAACAAAGGCCGGCAAGATGGAGGCGAAAGGGGGCTATGATTGATAGGGACAGGCTCGCGGGAATGAAAAGGAATGAGTTACTAAGTATTATCCCGAGAAAGGAGCAAGAAATAAGGTGGCGTTGGCTTTGAATTTGAAGCAAGAGGAAGGGTCAGTAGAGAGAAGTTGAATTGGGGGCTGGTGAAAGGCGTTGTGGAGCTTGAATATGCCAAGTAAAGTTAAATTCTTTGTTTGGATCTTTTTCGACATTTTGCCAACGAACCATTTTCTATGGAGACGTCACGTTCTCATGGATTCACGATGCCCTTGGTGTAAGTATGCTGTGGAGGGCGCGACGCATGCTCTTATGAGATGTCCGATACTAGAATCTATGTGGGGGAATTCCATATTTGGAGGGCTGCTAGCGAAAATAGAGCAAGACCATTTAGGTGAACTAATACTAAAGGCCCAAAGGAGATTTGATGGGAGCGATTTTGGTCTCTTTCAAATTATGCTTTGGAAGTGTTGGAGCTTGCGCAATTGGCTTGTATTTAGAGGGGAGGAGGGACGGGTGGATGATATCCATGCGGGGCGGGGGAGTTCTTGGCTGAATTTTGGCGTTTACATTTGGGTGGGAGACAACTGCGTGGGGGACGACAGCGGAGATGGATGAAACCGGATGAGAGCAGGGTAAAAATTAATGTTGATATTTCGGTGAGAGGAGGAAATCAGATAAACATTGGCGTGGTGTGTCGGAACAAGGAAGGGAGGTTGTTATGAGTGTGCCCAAATACGGCCGTGGGGAGGTTAAATCCTCACTATAGGGAATGTTGGGCGGTGCTCGGGGGGTTCAATTGGCACGGAAATGGAATTGTAGTAGAGTGGTGTTTGAGTCAGATGCAAGAAATGTCATACACCTGTTACATGAGCTAGAACCTCAAGCGCCCGAAGATCCTCTATTGGAGCGAGTTAAAACCATTGCTCATGAGCCCGAAGCTTGTCACTTTACCGCCGTTAGTAGTTTTTGTTTGCAGAAAAAACCGTGTCCGTAAATTGTGGGAAACACTCTTCAGAAAAGAACTGACGTGTGCTCTTCCGATCTCCGTATTTTTCGATCAGCTCGGTTTTTCTACGGTAATTTCCTAAACAACCCCGCTCTTCGAGAGGATGGACCCATTTAAATTTGAGGGGAAAAGACGTCTTGGCTGATTTGTTCTGTTGGGCCGTCTTTTTGCCCTAAGTTTCCATTATCACTAGTTCGAGAGAAAATTGGAGCAATAATGGCGGCAATAGCGCGAAATACACCGTCATGTGACCGATTTTGCGGGTTCGCTTTGGCACTGAAACTAGACGATGACTCGAGCGGCGACGGTATGGTGACCCAGGGCGTCATTTGTCCCCGCTGCCAACAGATTTCGACGGGGAGGGATTCTGAAACTCAGGATTTTTCGGATCAACGGCAGTTGACGGATGATGAGAAGCAGCAGGTCGCAGCTGATGATTTTGCTGAGTCTATAATTACAGATATTCTCAAGGGAACACCGGTGGTTGGTCTTTGAGTGAATACATTTCTTTGTTTTACTTTTTCAGTGCGAACTCGTGTTTACCTGGGCAAGATTCCAGAGTTTTTTAGTTAATAGATTGCAGAGTTAACAGGTTATGTATACACGAGTCAACGAATCCTTAAATTTTCTAATATTTTGATGTTTTTCGTACTGACCATTCAACTCAGAGAGCATTATTGCTTAAGAAGTTTAAGGTCTACCTGTTCTACCATCGATTTAGGTTCCAGTTTTTTTAAAAAAAAAAAAAAAAATGCTAGAACGAGGTTCCCAAAAATTATCTGCTGCAGATTTGTGATGTTGACATAGAGATTCTGCTCCTATCTTTAGGTGAAAAAATGATTCCTTTAGTAGTTACATACAATATCATGGTCATGAATCCTTCTATGTTAAAAAGATTTTAATTTGTAGTTATTATCTTTTAAGTTTAATGGAAGTAAACTGAACTGACTTGTACGGATGTAAATACATTATTGGAGACCTGTGGCAGTTTGATATAAAATACTACATTATGCTATTTCAGGTGCAAAAGCCCCGAAAACCTGTTGATTTGCAAGTTCTTTTGGATTTGGTTGGTTCATGTATCATAATGAATCCCAAGGGCAGTGGTCTATGGTAAGCTGCATTGTGACCGACTTAATTTATTGGTTATGTATCAAGTGGAACTGTCTTTTTGATAGATGCTTATGCCATCCATCTTGTAAATTATAACAGAGCTTGTTTGCGTAAGATTTTTGAAGATCATTTCTTCCGAATTCATTTCTAACTACAGTTTCTGCTCTTATTCTGGATGGTACTTACTAAATAGTTACCAAATAGAATAAGAAGCTTTCCAGCCACTTGAATGAAATAGAAGTTTATTGGATTATTATTGTTTTTATCTGTTCTAATCAACATTAGGATGAAATGAGTGACCAACAGGTTATATGATGGGCAAATAAACTTATCTAAAATGAAGAAAAAGTGTTGAGGATTTGTATAGATCAGAAATTAGGGACCTGAAAAATGTTTTCTTTTGGATGGACAAGTTCGAATTGTCTTTCCCTTCAAATGGAAGTATTTAACTTCTTGTTCTGGACATTGATGCAGCAGTGCATCTTAAAGCAGCAATCTTGTATTGTTCATGGCCATATTAACTTCTTGTCTATATTTATGTTAGACATATTGCCATACTGCAGTGTGGATGCGTGATAGAGTATGTCTGCAGGCGAAAAAGACAGATGATTGCGGAGAAGCTTGGAATTAGCGCTGCAATAAACGAACTTCGATTCACTGAGAAGATTTTATCAATGGATGCAGCGAACAAGTGTGCTTGGTTCCAGAGGAAGGTTGTCTGAAGTTCACCCTTTTTCCCCCTCTATTCTGGGGTTACGAGTGGGGTTGGGGTACATTTTCATTTCTTTAGTTTATTTATTTTCTGTTTGTTCAGAGCAAGAGATTTAGACTTCATTTCTTTATGCAGTGGGTTTTGCAAACATTTGGAGGAGGGGAATATGAACTTGCATTCTGTAATAAACTCCTTGAAGATGACATTTCCAATGAGTATGCTTGGCGTCAGGTATTTCTGGCAGAACATGGATCAAATCATTATCTTATTTCTTGCTAGATCTATATGTTACTTGGTATAACATTATTCTCTCTATGGTGATTTATTGTTGTATATAATATGGTTTCCTTGCTTTTAGCGGCTCTTGTGACCCTGTGGGAATGTTGAATGAAGAACACGATAGAGAGTTTCTAGTATGATCAAACTGTGAGTGAAAAGATATTGTTTTGGCAATGCAAAGTTTGGGTGATATCTAGCATATGATTCAATGCTTATGATTCCATACAAGACTATGGTCTCACCAGTTTTTTGTTTCAAATATAGTTTCCAGCTTGCTAGTTACCAGTATCATCTTAGTTCCTATCCATTTTTACTCTAGGAACTTCTACCCTCTTCCATTTCTTTAATTGTCGGTTGATTCCAAAAGCTGGAACAAGAATATTGAGGAAAGGAAGAGGGAGAAATATGACATAAATTCATGATAGAAGTCTGAATAATAAAAAAGCAAAAACCGCCATCTATTTACATGGTTGAAGCAGAAGCCAGTTGAGGTAGGAACTTACTTAAAAAGAAACCTTGGTTTGACATGGAAATGTTAGAACCTATCTGTCTCCATCTTATAAATATCATTCTAGTCTGTCAATTGTCCCTTCAATTTTAAAATTGTGTTATTTGCAGAGATTCTTTGCTTTAATGAGATGTGGAGTGTCGATTGCAGAAGTAAAGCTCGCCATAAATGCCATTTCGCACAATCCTGAAATTGAACATCCTTGGATGTACCTTAAACAACTCTACAAGGAAATTAAAGCCGATCCTAGAGAGTTGAAAATTAAAGGTGATCCTAGAGAGTTGGAATTTGAGCTTTATCATGAACTGGGAAATCTGTTTTACTCTATTATTCATATAGAGTCTGTTCAATCACGGTGTCATCAAGGTGTAATGGGAACAAGACTGGCAGCGAAGTATCTCCAAATGAAAATTATCGAGAAAAGAAGTAAAATCGTAAATGCATTGGACGCGCTGCTAGATCTTATGACCCTTGGTTATGAACCAACCGAACAGATTAAAGTTACAGTGCAGGAACTCTGTGTTTTCACCAAAACATATGTCCATTTTCCCAGAAGCATTGTTCCAATCTTGGAAATTTTGCATCCGCTGAAGTCGCTTCATTGGAGAAGGCGTGCTGACCAAGTTGATAAAATGAGATGTGATACGATGTTAGCATCACATCAATGAAGAGAAGTGTGCATGCTGTGTACCTATCAATGTACCTAGTTGAAGGAAGAAGACCCTTTTAATTAGTATAATGTTCTCTAATTTAAATGATACTTGTAAACGTTGAAATACTGTCTTTTCTGGCTGCCTTCTTAAATTTTATTTTTGTTTTATTTATTTATTTATTTGGTTGTTTGTTTTTTTCTAAATTTACTGTTATGAAATTATTTGTATTTGAGGAAAACCGTTGGATGTGCCTTCTCGGTCCAAATGACAATTGAATTGCTCCAAGCTTTCGTTAAATCTTTGATGGTTTGAGTATGAGAGAGAGAACAGGGAGCGATGTGATTTGATAAGGCTTCTTATCGATCCCATTCAACCTTCAGTGGAATGATACATGGATATGAGATCGTAAAAGGGGATGCTTCATTTGGGATTGTGGCAAGCAATGAATGTATGATTCATCTTGTGAATTTTTGCTTTGTCAAAGCATCGTGTTGCAGAGGTTTCATGCGAACATAAGCATTTGATATAACTTTTTGCAGTTGTGCTGTTCTCTGAGTGACTGTTTCATTTCTTCTGCGCTTGAGAAGATTCTGTATCTACGCACGGGGTTGGAGAGGTTGGCGAGGGACAGTGCAAGATAGTTCCATGGTCTTGTAAATTATTTTCAGACCAGTGCGTGTCCATGAGGTTATATCCGCAAGATATCCTGACTGTTCCCTGGGGCATTTACCTTGTGCCATTTTACCCATAATTTTTTTTGAACAATTTTCCTATTTTACACACGAATAATGATCTAATGCCCAGGAATAGCAACGGGCCGGTACCGGTCGGGTGCCTTTTCCCCCCTACCCTACCCCGTTCCTACCAGCCCAGTCCAATACCAAGAATCGGCTATGGAGTGGGATGACGCATGATGGTCAGGTTGGTTGGTTGGTTGGATAGGTAAAAAAATATCCGTTACCCGCTCTATTTTGAAAAATCCTAATAAAATAAAAAACTTCAAAAGAATGTAAAATTTATTTACAAAAAAAAAAAAAAAAAACACTCAGATAACCTTCCGATCTCATCAACACAAATACGGTGGCGATGTTTAAGCCAATTTTGAATTGCAAAACGTATAAAAATTTGTTGGTGAAAAAGTCTAACCAAAAAAAAAAAGGATAAAGTGGTTAACGCGTAAGAGCTAAACTCGATTGTTGCAAGTTCAAATATTCTATGATTTCCTTCACAAAATTTTTTCTCAACCAAAATGATAATAATGATAATAATAAATAAAAATAAAAGAGAGAGAAATTATTAGAGCAGGGTGGCCACTACCCATCCCTGTCTGTTATGCTTTCAGGGGCAGAACTTTTTGCCCCAGACCTGTCCAATTACTTGACTAGGGGTTATTGAATAGAGCGGGTACTTGCGGGTTTGGATTCTGGGCTAAAATTTTCATCCATAGTAATACCATATGCCTGGTGGAATTATACTGCCAGACACTAATGATTTGGGATGCCACATAAGCGCAGACATGTAGGGCTAGATCATTTTCATTTTACGTTAGAGTAAATCTATTTATCTAATCTCCAATGTAGTTGTCATTTCCTTATTAGCTGTCAAAATAAATTAATACTTAAATGTATTTATATATCTCTACTTATCCTCAATATAGTGATACCAACTAAATTGAAGACCCGTCTCAAATCTAGATAAATAGTATCACTCTTTTACGTCATGTGCTCATAGTTTTTCCTTTTGTTTTGTTCTGCAGTTCTTATGCACCTCAAAATTCAATAATCTTTCTAAGGATATAAATCATGCTCTAAAAATGGAGTATGATCTCCGGCGGCCAATCTTTGGAGGGTGGATTGGGTGTTCTATTTTTTTTTTGGGTATTTTTTATTATTTTTAAATATTTTTTCAAATTAAAAAGTTAAGGGGTATAACGGTTATTTTGTTGAAAAAAGATCTATCGTGTGAATTCATAAAAGGTTGGAAACCCAAAAGGTTAAAAAAGTTGGGGATCCGGCCGATTCTTAACTTAAAAGTTAGAGATGATTTGTGAAATTAACCCTATTTAAAATGGAATATTTAATAAAGGGTTAATTTCACAAAAGGTCTCCAACCTTTGAGTTAAGAATCGATTGCATCTCCAACTTTTTTCGCTTTCCCAGGTCTCTAACATTTCATAAATGCGCACAATATGTCTCTTTGGACACTATTCCCTCAACTTTTCATAAAAATAACGGTTATACCCTTTTAACTGCCCTTCTTCCCTCTCAACTCGTTGTCAAAAGGGCAGCCTTACAGCAAATGAGGGGGGAGATTCACCCATCTAAATTTTTGTTGCTGGAAACGGCAGCCTTTCTGACAGTAAAAACGCTGCGAGAAATGGTAGCAGATACGAAAAATGATAGCAATCTACTACTATTTCTGGTGGCGTTTTGGAAGGGGGATTCATCCTCCCCAATTTTGCGGTGGGGGTGGGGATAAGTGTTTTTTTTTATTATTTTTAATATTTTAAATGTTTTCTTTATAAAATTAAAAAGTTAAAAGGGTATAATCGTTATTTTCCATGAAAAGTTGAGGGAATAATGTCAAAAGGGACATATCATGTGCAGAATGGTATGTCGTGAAAGTACTTTCTTATGGGTATGAAAATTTTTATATGAACAAGTATCGAGTGAATACATGTATGTACACAATCGATACGTATTATTAGACTGTTAACTAATAATAATAAATAAGTTAGATCATATAAACGTAAAATATAGTAAAATATCAATTGAGTACATAACATAGTAACTGTTAATATATTATTAATAAAGCATTAATTTAACATGTCAAATATTAAAACTGCATTTTTATTGGTTTTATTATGCAAATCTAATGCCGCGTATGTGTTCGATACTCTATTGTTCATTGTTATTGAATTTCTTTGGAATTAGTCTTCCCATGCAACAGACAAGTGAGATGTTAGACTCATAGTTACTATAGCTGATTGTGATTCGATCATTTAATTACTAATTATTACAACTTTATATAAGTTGGACATGTGAACTTGTACGATGTGTTTGGAGAGGACATGATGTAACATCCCCAAAGTTTTTTTCAATTCGGGATCAATAAATTTTAAGTATGTTTTATGAGCAATTTGGTCATTTTGATATGTTAAAATCTTAGGGGCTAGATTATTTTAACTTAAGTGAAAGGACTCCGAGTAATAAAAATCAAAGTACGATGACTTAATTGAAAGACAATACAAAGTAAAAGGATTCCTTGAACAATAAACGGACGAACCTAATTTGGCCAAATCATCCCTACAAGTATATGATGTCTAACGTGCCATTTGGCTTACTACGATTGGCGGAGCTCAAAGGAGATTTAAAAATAATTAAATTCTAACTATTATAAATGGGGCAATTGAGTCCTGAAAGTTCCCCAACACCCTTTGCTCATCCCTTTGCCTTCCCAAACACACCAAATTCGTTCATGACTATGGTTGGGTGGAAAACAACCATTAAAATCCATAGAAATACTTATTTGTCTCTTGAAAAAGGCTTCATACCATATGTAAAAAGATTCTAACTTGAAAAATAACTTTGATTGGGGAATAGTGAGACTTTAGAGGCACTTTCTATATTAGAATTATTCAAGCCATCTTTGAGAAATCAAAAGGTGAGTAACACGTGTCTTGACTCTCCCTCTTCGAAACTTATACCTTTCTTAAATCTCTTCGGTATTCGATATTTAATTGTGCGTAATTGCTTACTCATGCTCCTCTTATATTGCTTTGACATTTGATATCTCGTATGCACACTTGTTTTGAGTAAATGACTGTCTCTTGCCATTGGGCATTACTAGTGGCGCTCTCTACCTATATGCCTTGCTTTGTGGTAATATTTGTCGTACTATGACCGTGTTAAGTGATCTTGGTCATTTTGAATCATTAAATCTTTGTGTTTTGCGCTTACAGGTAGAGGCTATACTAGTGGTGCCCCACTTGAATATATAAATGGTTTCCTTAGTGGTATTATGGCATTTCTTGCATTTCATCATGAGCAATGCATGTTATTATTCATTGCGTACTTTGTACTCACTCCTCTTTCTCTTTCCCTTTCCCTTTAAGTAGCCTTGTAAGCGTTAAATTTAGAGTTTTGTGGCCAGATCGTCCCAAGGATGGAGAAGATACATGTATGTAATCGAGATTTTAGTGTATGGTCGAGGTTTCATTGTGGGTGGCCGCAATAATTATTGTAAAGTTATAATAAAATGATATTATGTATAATAGTGTTTGACTCGTATTTGTAAACTCTTGCCTTCAAATTTTGAATTGAAATTTATTTCTCAAATGCATTCCTACTGTTAAACGTCGATAATACGAGAAAATAAAGTAATAAATTTGGGGGTGACACCCATAATTATGGACTCAGTTATGCAACTAAATTTATACTCAATACTTAGGTATTTTACTATAAGTATCCAGTGGTAATTTATAATTCGTATATCAATTCATAATTGCAGACAATACAACTGATATATTTTATTTATAACATGATATTTAAAAAGCACACTTACACGTGAATTTTGATACGAATGTATACTGTAACTCTACCCGTGCAACGCATGGATGAAAAAACTAATTTCTATTAATAATAAACAACAAATTTCAAAATGTTTTAGATAATCAGATAATCAAATTTACCTATATTTAACCAATTGATGAGGATAATTATCTATTAGTTACTAAATTTAATAATCTATATATAATTAAGAGACTTAGGTCTCTGGCACCATTTTCCCGCTTCTTTTCTGGCTACATAAGAAAGGGTAACATTGTAATTTGCTATAGTACGTTAGGGGTTAATCAGTCAATATTGAAGATAATTTTGGGTATTTTTGGTAATCTGCTTAGCTTGCTGCATATGGGAAATTCCGTAAGTTTCGGGATATGTATGGATCCAATTTTCATCATGTTTCCTTTTTTTTAATGCTGCTTCCTCCTCTATACTCAGGAGATCTCTCCCTCAATCTCTCTTCTACATAAGAAAATCTTTCAAATCGACCGAAGATCTCCACAGAATTATGCATCTGCAATCCATCCATTGAATGCTCACAATCTCATCTCACGTTGAATCTGTTAGAAATAGAAGGTAAATAGAATGTTAACAGACACCTCTATTAGAAAATAAAAATGTCGACATAAACCTCTGTTAGGAAATGGAAACAGAATGTAAACAGAAACCTCTGTTAGAACATAAATAGAACTGAACAAAATATAAACAGAACCCTCTATTACAAACAGAACGTAAACAGAACCCTTTGTTAAAACAGAACTTAAACATAATGTAAACAGAACCCTTTGCTAAAACAGAATTTGAACAAAATGTAAACAGGAAAACTGAGACCGGTGTTTAACACAGTTTCCTTAAAATAGATTCGTCCATAATATGCTGGACATCTGTTTCCTAGGATACAACGGTCGAAACTTGGAGGAAAACCGCTGGAACAAAGAAATGAATTCCCTACCTAGATGAACCAAAAATGTGCCCGAACAGTATCACGATAAGGAAGTGTATGGTAAGAAATTATGGAAAATTTGTCTGTCTCAAAAGGCCAGAAAATAGTCCTTTATATAGGCAAACAAAGGCATGTCAAAAGCCAAAAAATAAATGTGAAAATCAATAGAGTTGAATGATAGGAACATCAACAGTCACAACTCTTCACATTTCAGCACATGGTTTAATTGTTAAAATTTCGTAGCTTACTTTAGCAAAACTCGGTCAGATTAGGCGTCCACTTCCGGTCTAGCATTTGTGTATGCAGGTCTCGTTCGCACACAAGTTCAATGGTCCGAAGTGTATTTCTGATCCGAGATTTGCACCTTCTGTGGGTATGCATGCAAGTGAGAGCCTCTCAGCTACACAATTTACATATTACAAATATGTAAACATACTTAACTAGGCCATTGGATTACAACCTTTCCAATGTAGGACAAGGTTTTCCCAACACTGAAACCCATTTCTTATGGCAAACTTTAAGACTTAATTTCTCATTCACCCGATCACCATTTTGGGCAAATAAACATATGTTTTTGAAGCTCTCGACAAGGAAAACACAAATCTGAATTCATATCTCAAATTTAAGAATAGGATATCACTCAAAGTTACTTCCAAAATGCCTATTTTTCCAACAATCTCCCACATGAATGGAAATTGACGTGATAAAGTTCAACAGTCGAACCATGTATTAGATAGGTAGGTGTAACCTTTGAACCTTCCATCGCCAAAGTATATTTACTTTATTAGCTCACCAGTAGACTCGATGTCTTTGAATTGTTCTGCCGTTTGCGTAAACATTGATATACTTATCACAGGATTCTTCCTGACACAGTTCGGTTCTCATGGTTATGGTCGTTTGTCGCCATGAACATCTGTCTGGTTCTGCGAGAGTTCCTAAGAATTGAACCCTAAACAATTCCCTTTGAAGCGGCCCACTTCTTTCTCACATAGGTGATTCTCTTCAACCTATAAGAATTAGCCTCATTTTTCCCGTATCACTGTTATATAAAGAAAGTCTCGAACCCCCACAGTGACCTAACTAAGTCTTTGCAATTAGGTTGTCCCTTTGAACCTAGATCTTGGGATATCCAGTCAACTAGGTTGGGTTTCCTTTGTATCGACTTATACATTTAGGGGTTTTAATCCTATTCCTTTTGAGGACTTTACCTCTAAATCTCGATTTAAGCCTCTCGTCAACGGATCCGCCAGATTATCTTTTGACCATACATAGTCAACTGAGAAAAATTTATTTGTCACGCCTCAATACCTTTTCCTAATTTTTAGCCACAAGTTCCCCGGATAAGAACTTTTTCCACCAACAAAAAATGTTTCCAAACTAACCCTTAAATACAAGTGTCCAAGATGATTGGACTTATTGAGGCATGGAAGCTTCCTTTTGCTTGATTGGTGGATGGTTCTCAACATGGTGCACTTGCTAAATGATTAGCAAATAGAAAACCAGCTTTCCAGCCCCCTTTTTTGGGAGAACTATCTAGACTCGAAAACCGAAGCCTGAGATACATTTTTATTGATTATTCAAAAACGAATACAAAGAAATGAGGGGGAATTATGTGCCTTACCTCCAAAATTAATACACTTAACAAGAGCATTGCAATGCATGAATTCTGATATCACTAAGGATGATGCGTGACTTAGCAAGAATCAACATTTCAACATAGTATCCTAACAATAGCGTATACAAGGCATAAGCATTCTATCTAGTCTAAGAAGGCCCAGTAGAATGTTGAATTCGTGTAACTCTTGAATCTCACCCTTATCCTGAGTCTGATATCTGAGTGAGGCAAAAAAATCAGCAACTGCATTCGCTTCCCGTAATATAAGTTGAAACCTCAGATCCATGGCCTCATTAAATTTACAAACCCCTTTCACTATGTAAGCGATCTCCCAATTAAAGACATCCATTTTTTAATTGAAAATTTGCATAGCAATAAGAGAGTCCATTTCAACCACAACTTTGATAAATCCTTTCTCCAAGCATTTTTGTAGGCCAATCTCTGTAGCTTTTAGTTCTACTGCGAGAATAGAACTTTTGCCAAAGAAGTCATAGAAGCCAAACATCATTCGACCATCCTCATCTCTAAGAACTCTACCCCTGCTGCCAATCCATCTTGCTTTAGAGCCCCATCCGTATTGAGCTTCAACCAATTGGGCTCTAGTTTCTGCCAATAGACAATTCTGTAGTTGTGTTTAAGATATACGAGGAGTATTAATCCAAATGAGTTTATTAAAAAACTGAGTGATCTGATAAATGATCCGCCTATGACTTACTTTATGATTTTCATATTTAACTCTATCTCTGGACCACCAAAGAAACCAAAGTGTCAGTAAAGGAATCACCATACACATATGAGAAGCCCTCCTTCTAATATTCATAACCTAAAACATACAAAGTTGGGCAGGAGTGCTACACTTAGGCCAATGAACGCCATACTTTTTCGAAAAATGGGACCAAACTGCTCTAGCCATCCTGCACTTGATGAAATATGTTCAATAGTTTCCTCTGTCTCACCACAACATCCACAAATAGATGGGAGCTGAATGTGAAATCTTTTCTTCATAACATCATCTGTAGAAACCAAGCTATTCGACAATGTCTAGCCAAAGAATGCAGTTTTGGGGGAACTAGAGAATTCCAAAGCCTCATCATAGATAACATTTTTTTTTCTTAGGCCTAATCAACTCATAGCAGCTACTGGTGGTGAATTTGCCATTGCTAGATAAGTCCCAAACAATCTCATCTTCCCCTAAAGAAATGGGAATATTAGTAATCTTCTTCACCAAAAACTATGGTAATAAAATTCTGGAGATTCCTTTTTTCCAGCCAGTGGCTGAAATCAATTAGTCCAGCATCCAACTCCCATTTAAGATGGGTTTCCTCAATATTCTTTGCCTTTAGAAGTCATTTCCATAAACGAGAATCTATCTGTTTAGGTTACACCAATGAGCAATGAACTTTTTTTAGAATATTTGTCTTTAAGAACACAAGCCCATAAGGATTTCTGAGCTCTAAACATCCACCATAGTTTACAGTTAAAGGCTTCACTCATAATAGAGATATTTTTAGTCCTAATACTCCCTTCATTGAGAGGCAAACAAATAGTATCCCATGAAGCCCAGTGTATGTGTTTAGGTTTGGAAGAATCATCCCATGTAAAACCAACATTCTTCCAAGTTTAGTAAGCACTGCTTTAGGAGGTTGTAGCACTTGAATTAAATGCATGGGCATTGAGTTTAAAATAGGTTTCAGTAACGTAAGCCTTAACCCAGAAGAAATATATTTAGACTATTACTCTGTAATCCTTCTACCAATTTTTTCTAGTAAATCGGCATACAAAATCACCTTTTTCTTACCCAAAAAAAGGTATGCCCAAGTAAATAATAGGTAAAGGATGGTATGTGAAACCTGCATTATCAGAGACAGCCTTTTGATGAGGTTCTTTGATGGCAGTAAATAATGTTTTGCTGACATTGAGAAGCAGCCCTGTAGCAAAACTATAATCTTCTAAGAAATCCTTCAACAGAATCAAAGATCTTTTCATCCCATTGACAAACACTATAGTGTCATCTGCAAAAGCCAAGTGTGTAATAGGAATTAAACCACCATACTGATAGTACATAAAGGGATTATTAGCAAAAAGCTTTTCTAATCATCTAGTTAAGCTTTTTTAATGAACAAGGATGGGTAGATTGGATCTTCCTATCTTAGTCCCCTAGAAGAATGAAAAAAATCCCCCAACGAGGGAACCATTAACAAGGATAGAAAAATGACAACCAGAGATACATCTGTAGACTTTGTCCACCCTTTGATCATTGAACCCAAATTTGTACAAAACGTCAATATGCACATTCCATTCCACTCTATTATAGGCTTTAGCCATATCCAGTTTCACCACCATATTTCCACCCCTAACTTTCCTGCCCAGTTGCTGAATTAATTCTTGAGCAAGTAGAACATTTTCCATAATAGTCCTTCTAGGAGTGAACCCACTTTGGCTGACTAAAATAAGTTTGGGCAGAATTTTATTTAACCTGCAAGTCAAGTCTTAGTGAGGATCTTATTCAAAACTGTACAAAGGCTCATGGGTCTATAGTTCTTCCATCTATTAGCTTGGAGCTTTTTGGGAATGAGTACAATGGAAGTAGCTATGATCCCAGGATAAATAGTTTTGCCACTGAAAAATCTTTCACTGCTTCCACTCAATCTACCCTATTAATATTCCGATATGCTTGATAAAACAAGCTTGAAAAGCCATCAAGATCGGAAGAGC
>CAVNYN010285703.1:0-64262 GCA_963692815.1 Nyctanthes arbor-tristis | reverse complement strand
CATTTCCTAAAGAGGGCAAAACACATACGCAAGAAAAATAAAATTCATCAGTCAATAACATTTAACATTGATCAAGCACTAGATATCTAGTATAGTAACAATACCAAATACTAATGTGATACAGTACTAGTGGATATTGTAAGCATATCACTATCCCCACAAATCACATTAGCGGCTAATATTACTACTAGTAATAACATTAGATGTCTAGTACTTGATCATATTTTTTTTTTTGCAAACTAGTACTTGATCATATTCTTCTCATTGATTGTAAATTATGTGAATAAAATGTTGGATAAATCTTTTAAAAAAGACTCTATAATCCAATTTCGTTAAGGTCAGGTAGTTTAAATTGTAGCACAGTAGTTACGTGCTCAAACTCTGATTAGAATGTCTCAAATTCAAACCACACTCGTCCATCTCCTTACTTCCCTCCCCTTCCCACAATTTAATATTCCCCTTTTATCATAAAAGAAAAGAAAAATATTTTTTTATGGTCAAGAATTTATGGTTGGTTTCTGAACACGGTTATGCACACAAAGACGGTGACGCTTGACATGAGATAAGAGCAACTTTCTTGTACGAAAATGCATAGAATTTTTTTTTTTAAATTAAAAATTTTAAAGACGAGAAAATAAAAAATAAAAAACCTGAATGAGACGTAGATTGAAAAATTTTATATTCAAGTTTGTGCGGAGGTGCCAGATGAGAGGCTTGACCATATCGATAACTACAGTAGATTCGTTTCTCTACAGTACAAAAATATGAGGTGTAAATCGCAATGCATCCCAACTTGTGTCCTTGCCAGATCCGAAATAACTTCATATACGCCTCCTTCAGTGCATGCCGACACTTAACATAGGATTCCAACCTCCGAATTCATGAATGAGCTTTCATTGTCAAAAACATAGTATTCTAACGGCAAGTTCAAGAGCATTAAGAGCTTTGGAGGATACTGCAATGTTACGATACTACTCTTGAGCTTTCATCGTCAAAAACATTGTATTCCAACGGCAAGTTCAAGAGTGTTAAGAGCTTTCTGACAACCTAAATTCATATAATATAATTGGTACCCATCATCAGTGTACATGATATGTATTAACCAAAACCGGCTCTTCGAATTCATGAATGAGCTTTCATTGCCAAAAACATTAGAATTCTAACGGTAAGTTCAAGAACATTATGAGCTTTCTGACGGCCTAAATTCATATAATACAATTGGTAAGCAACACCAGTCTACATGATATTAACGAAAACCAGCGCTCTTCGAATTCATCAATCAGCTTTCACTCAAAAGCCAAACGTATAGAACTCTAATGGCAAGTTACAAGCTTTTTCTAGTAGCTAAGCCCATGTACAATTAGTATTAAACACTGATATTAAATGACAAGTTGAGCATATTTGATGTCAGTTTGACAATTACATTCTAACCAAAACAAATAGCAAGACAGCGAGATAACGGCAAATCAAACTGATAATTCTTCAAATGTTTGGCAAATGAACTGGTTTGAGAAGGAAAAACAAGAGATTTTGTTGGAAAAACTCTCATTAATGTACAAATGAATGGACAAAAACATGAAAATCCAAAAGCAAACCCCGGTTGATACTGTACACTCTAGGAGAAAAACGAAACAGCATCAATGTGCTGTTACGTCAATGCACAGATACAAGAATTCAAAACACACTCCCAACGGTATTATTCCTGTTCTTCTTGCCTCAATTCTTTCCTTAGCTTATGTGAAAACAATCTGCAAGCATCCATGCTTAAATCCATTGCAGCTGCCAAGGCCACGAACGCCGCAGCATCCTCCGTGCAAGCCACGTGCTGCGCCCCGACCTCGACCGCCGGTTTGCTGCACTTCCCACTGCCTTCGACCGTGCACGCCATTACGAATCCTTTATACAAAAGGTGTGCCCACGATCCCGATCCCTGAGTGGATCCAAGTTCGGAACCTGAACTAGACACTGAACTGATATCAAAGCTGCCATTAGGACTGGTCATGGGGGTCGGGCCTGTGGTTACATCTATGCTGAATTTGCCGCCTTTTTTTGTGCTAATAGTGGAATTGGCAAGTGGAAGTGAGTCTATGCCACCATCGGGGATGAGTTCAAAGCGGTATCCCAGCTGGTCACTGCCGTTACGCTCACGCCAGGCCTCCAGACGTCCCCATGGTGTCCAGGTGTTGTGGCCAGGACGAAGAATGAGCCAGGCTCCTGGATTGGATCTGCTGACGCTCTCGCTGCCCTGCGATGGCACAAAAGGAGTCACCATTGATGCAGCGGCTACCGGTGAACCTGAGAGGTCGTGAATGGTGATCGACCATCCCTTCCGCTCTTTTGTGGGTTGCTCTTTGTCATCTGTGGATGAACTAAAGCAGGTTGTTGATGTGCTTGGTTCTGATAAGGAAGACCTGTTTTATCACATGGAGATTATGTTAATTAATCAGTTGCCAGAGACGATTAAAAACTGCACATTTATTCATCTTAAAACTATGTACAATCTATACAACTAGTTCTACATATAGCATTCTTCTTCTCTTTAACCCATTGGATTCAATTATAGATTTTTCCTCTCATTAACCCATTAGATTCAACAAGTAAACTAATCATCTATAAATCCCTCACATAGCAGCTTCTAATATCTCTTTTCACGATTAAACTACTGTAAGAATCTTCTTTATTACAATACACAATGCAACAAACAGTAGGACAAATCTATACAAAAAAGTCTAACCAATTTCAAAAATTCAAAATCTTGAAAGTGGAAGAGGGGAAAAGCTGTAATTACCTGGATCTCAAATTCCTCTCCCCTGAATTTCTGAAACTGAATTTGCAAGTGAAAACTGGCTGCTTAACACGCCCATTGACTTGAAACACTTGAGGACTGCACTCTGGTTCTCCATCAAATTGGAACACAAATCTTGGATCAGGCTCTACTCTCACATTCAAATGCAATTTAGCTTCAGACCCATTAATTGAAACCCATCCATTTTGAATCAAGGACGCCCGATTACTCCCACTCTCTAGAACCCCTTTCAACTCCAATTGCACAACAATACTGCCCATAAGCTTCCCATTCTTCAAGAACCCACAACTTTTCACCCGATTCCCCCTGTAAATCTCGATCTTCAGCCGGGGAATTTTGCTGCTAGAACTCGATTTCTCAACTAGTTTTTCCAACTCCGCTTTGCTCAAGTTGAAAACAGCATCTGTTCCTACTCTCGATAGCATCACTTTCTTGAACCAGCAATGGGATATTCGAGTACTGACTATCAAACCCACGAAGCTTAAATTTACAATAAAAAGATTTCAAATCCGACGAACCCAGCAACTTCAAACCCAAATTCCCAACAACAATCCGAACGAAGGAGACAGGGATCCATCGGCCCTTTCGTGCAAAACCCTCAACGGACGAAACAAGAAAACAGGGTTAACTAATGGGGTCAAATGGGATTGTAGTTTTCTTTTCTTATATATTGTGATCTATGAGAGAGAAATAGAATGAATAGATAAAGAAAGAAAGAAATTGGGGAATGGAACAGGCTGGAAGGTGATGATGCACAGACATCCGTGCGGAATGAGCTGGCTGCACGCACGAATAGATTAAGGGGTGCCAGCAAGCAATTGGAATCTATCTGTCAAATTATGAAACAAAGCAAAAAAAAATTGTCGTTTTCTTCTTCTTTTTTCCTTGTTGGGAATGTCTTCGATTGGGTAAAATCAAGAAAACTAAGGTTGGAATTGAATTGGACATTAATGGTGAACAGCTGTTCGAAGCTATGACAGTAAGACTGGGATTGGACACTAGTCTTTACCAAACTTGGACTTGTGGTCCAATGATCGATTTTCCGATACATGATGATTCACCAGTTCCATCATCTTCTTCTTCGTATTTATTATTATTAATCTTATTTTTTTATTATAATTATTTTTTTTTTGCCCCCTTCCTTTTCTTCCTTTCCTTTTTCTTGATTTTCTATTTTGAGACAAGATTCAGGTTTCAGCATTTGAGTCATGTTATTTATCACCATGGATACCTTTAAGTGTTAAAACTGTGTATATTTTATTAGGTTTATTATTTAATTTCACTATAGTATTGTGTATAGTTGATTATTATCACGTGTTATAAACTGTATTATTATTGTCTCGAAAAAGGATCATTTTTTCTACTTTACTTTTCCAATCCAAGTTTTATACATGTTCGATCAAGGAAAATTATATACAAGAGGAAAACAATCAAGCCTAAAGAAATCAAGAACAAGGTTAATTACTACTGACACGATAATTTCTAATCATACTTATTGATTAAACACGTAGGCGAGTAAATTTCATAAAATTTCATTCAACACACTTGTTGTTACTTAATTGGCCAGTATTCTTGGAACACCATAATTTTTTTTCATGTTCGGAAAGCGAAGTACTACTTTAAGGGTTAGGAATCACTATCATGCATTGTACCTTTAACAATGAATGTATTTCAGGACAAGGTTCCCGGGTTCGAACCACACGTCCCTATCTGAATTTTCCTCCCCCCTCTATATCCTCTTGTATCCAAAAAAAAAAAAATAGGAAAAGAAAAAGTTACTGTAGATGAGCATATATATTTATCCAAACAACAAAAGTAAGGTGGGTCGACACTTTATTAATATTTGAAGAGACCAAAGTACAAGAAGTCCATAATAAGGAGAGAAATTATCATGTCTAGGATTAAAACCAGTTGGTTGATTTATTGCCTAATCTTGTAGGTTGTCACCCAAACATTCTTCATAATAAGTGGGGTAATAGTTTTTTTCTTCAGTTATTAAAGCATAATAAGCTTGAAAATTTGGAATTGAATATACTTTTCCAAATCAAAGTCAAATTTTCAATGTTTTTAGGCCTAAGTTTTGATTTGCACTATGAGAACTGAGAGGACTATTTCTTGATTTACAAATTAATATATATTCATTGAATATCTTGAATTATTCTAAATGCCAAATCACATTGACATTTTCAGTCTCTAGCAGTGTGTATGGCAACTATTGTATACGAATAGTGGCATGTATCATCATTTGTGATGGTTGTTATCCAAGGGGTTAATGTGTTATTAAATAATAAGTCTAATTAAATATAATATATAATTTATTAAATTGAACTTATCATTTAATACTAATATATAATTTATTAAATTAAACTTATCATTTAATATTACTTAATGTTAATGATAAATGGTACTACTCATTTTATAAAATAAGTTGGTTTATAAGTAATTAATTGTCACGTGTCATTTTTATATTTCCTGAAAGAAGTGTTATCATTTGTTATGGTTCACCATTTTACGAAAAAGTTTTAAGTATTTTTTCACTTCTATAGCTCACAGTCACATTTGGAGAGAGGCTAACCGTGCAACAGATTGGTTAGTAGCATTAGGGCATTTCGTTCAAATTTGTACTTTCTTAACAAAATTATTTCTACCTAGCTACAAAAAACGAGAGTTGATAACTCGCTCTAAGTTTTTTAGTTCACAAATTTTCTCAATAAAACATTTGTGAAGTTAAGAGATCTCTTTTCCTAACCCAAAAACGAAAACAAAAATGACAAAAAAGAAAGAAAAAAATCTCTCTTGAAGCTAGTAATTGTAGAAAACATTCAAGACTCCAAATACCGTAAATAATTATGACGGGAGTTGGAAACCTTTTAAGAGACTCATACATTATCATTGTTTGTTGTTGTTATTATTATTGGTAATCAATTATAATTAGTACTATTATAATACTTGAAATTCAGGCACACTTGAAAGCTTAAAAATTGATACTCCATTCATCTCACAAAGATAGTCCAGTAGTTATTTTCACATAGATTAAGAAACGATAGTTAATATAGTTGAAACATTAATTGTACCTTATTTTTCTAAATATATCATTATGTCTCATTAATTGTTTGAAATACTTTCAATGCATAGGTAGTTGAATAACAATAATTAATTAGGGGCATATATGAAAATGAAATATTAAATACATGTTTAATATGATAAGTAGACTATTTTTTTGAGACGGCTTAAAATGAAATAATAGACTATCTTTTTTAGACAGAGGAAGTACCTCTTATTTTTGTTGATGTAAACCATTTATATCAACCCAATTTTTGGTATTTTAGTGTTTTTCACATATACCTTTTATAACACCAATTATAATTAGATGCCAAGAAGACTCGAATTTTTTTGAATAAACGATGTTGATTTCTGATACGGAGCCCGCATAGTTACATAAATTGAGAAATCATGTGTAGTCTCTTGTGTTTTTATAACTATCACGCTTCGTTCCTATAAAAAACTACAAAGAAGACATGTTACTGAAAATAACTAGACAGGCAGTGTCCATTGAGGCGGCCGGCAGGCAGGCGGCCCTAGAAGAGCAGCATAAAAGAGTTATTTTGTTTGCTTATAAGCTATTTGACCAAAATAATAATAATAAGTACCATAAAGAAAGGGAAGTCATGAAATGTGATCTCATTGACAATTATATTGTTCGAGAAGTAGCTGTCCTACTTGAGTTCGATTTGCAGCTGGCACAGCATCAGACCATTTCTGTCGGGACCCACTTGTCACCAATTATTATTTGGATTCAAGCAATTTCACTTCATAACATTAGTCAATATATTAGGGAGGAAAAACAAAACTTCATTATTTCAGTACTCATGTCAAGACTTACGTGTCCTGATATCACCTTTGTTGGTTTTCAAATCTTTGGTAAATGATTCAATTAATCCCTCTTATGATCCTTTTATAATATAAAAAAGAGTATGGTACTCTTGATCAACAAAAAATTTACATATTTAAAGCCTTAATTTATTATTTAATTTGAGCTCTAAAATACAAATTTGAGTTCTTGATGGGCCAGTTGAATACAAGAGTTTGTTTTTTCCAATATATTATTTTTGTTGGGACCCACTTGTCACCTAATTATTATTTTCTTATTTTTGGGATTCAAGCAATTTCACTTCATAACATTAGTCAATATATTAGGGAGGAAAAAAAAACTCTGGTATTTCAGTACTCTTATCAAGACTTACGTGTCCTGATAGCACCTTTGTTGGTTTTCAAACCCTTGGTAAATGATTCAATTCCCCTCTCTTATGATCCCTTTATAATATAAAAAAGAGTATGATACTCTTGACCAATAAAAATGTACATATTTAATGCTTTAATTTGTTATTTAATTTGAGATCTAAAATACAAAATTGAGTTCTTGATTGGAAAGTTCAATACAAGAGTTTGTTTTTTTCCAATATATTATTATACTTTTTCTTTCCTTTTTCATTTTTTCTCCATTTTGGTTTTATTGTATGATGATGAGGTCACACGAGCTCTTTAGGGGCGAAAAAATAAAAATAATGAAATAAATAAAGGCTAATTATATCTACACCACTCATTTTACAAAACACACTATATTTTTATTAATGTGAACATCCCTAATCTTTATTTCTTATAGTATTTAAGCCCCTAAAAGTTTTTATTATATTTTTTATATCGATTTTTTGATTTAAATATCCTCTCATATTCTTAATGATCGAATACATTTAAAAATTTTGATTTATGTATCTTAAAACCGTATTTATGTCTCATTAGAAATTACATTTTGTTTATTTAAAAATTTTAAGCGATTCCCACAACGAGACTTTTAGAATTAAGATATCATTTGATATAAGATTTCACAATAATAAGATGTTAAAAATAAAATTATGACAAATATAAGTTAATAATTGAAGTGTAAAGAATTAAAAACATAAAGGATGATGTATATAATTAAAATGTAGTGTTGTTAGTAAACGATGTGTTGTCAATATAACTACCCATAAATAAATCTTAGAATATTATATAATTTATATTCGAGGGTCCATGGATTAGATGAAGCATTGAAGTTAGTATAATAATATAGGTGTCTAATGGACAGAATTATCAATTATTGCAGGAAAGCAAACACCCAGATAACAATGCATATTTTCATTTTCCTTTTTTTTTTTGGGGGCGCGGGGTGTGGAGGAGTGTAATACTGTAATTATCTTTGGGTATGGTAATATATTCTCTATGAACTGTATTTGTACATATTTCTCTTTGAAAATACTCAAGCATCAAACGACTGGTGGTGACAGATCATGTGATAAATACCACCCGCAAATGCAATTTGAAGAGGATATAGTATAGTGTTGTGTTGATATTATACTATATTACTATTTTAAGCTTAAACATTCCTATATTTCTCTATGTTTCTGGGTCTATGTTTCGTTGTTATTATAACACCTTTTCCTTTCTTTTTTTGGTTAGTCGGTTTGGTTGGGTTGGTTGGTGCTAGTGTTGGTTTGAAATTGGCTAAGCTTGGAATGTTTACTTGTAAAATGAATTATTTAGCTTTATACTAAAATACATATATTATATGTCAAATAATTTATTTATTTACTGGATTCAAAAAATTAGTATTTGTTCCTTGTAGATTTCTAGCTTTTGAGATAAAAAGATATTTTTGTTTGAGATGTGTAATGAAAAAATGGAGAGAGAGATTATATGGAAATGTGAAAAATTATTGTTTATAGTGAAAACAAGTAATCTTAAAGAACAAGGCCAAATTATTTACTTATTATGAAGGTGGTTGATAATTTGAACTGCCACTATAAAAATTGCAATGCTTGGGCCATAATAACTGGACTAATATTTATTGGGCCAACTTGACACACATTTGGGTTTAACCCATTTTTTTTTGCATGTTTTGTAAATAACTAGCGGCAATTACCTGCGTTGAACATGCCATATAAATGTATTTGTACATATGAATGTTTAATAAACAAAATTATATATTAAGGAAACTATACTAAATTTTATATTTCTAACACCATTAGTTACAATTTTTTTTTTACTATTTTTAAAAATTGTGTGGGATGGTGGTACTAAATGAAGTGGTATATTAGGGAAATGTTATTTAGTTTTACCTTTCTAACACTATTAATTGCACTTTTTTTTTAAGGAATTACACTTTTTTTAATCTTTGTAAAAAATGAATCTATTTTTGTGGAGCAGAAGTAGTAGTGATAATTATTGTTGGAATTAAAACCTAAGAACTTTTTAGCTAAGTCTCGCATTGCATTAAATTAATAAACTCGAATCATGATATCAAGATAAATGTATTCTTACAGAATATAGGGACTACTTTTATATACTTACATTGCTACATGTCTTAATTTTGGTGGACTGACTTTTAAATTTTGAAAGTTTTTGGTTTTTCCTAATGGTGTCCGTGTCCTACAATCCTTTTGTAATATTAAAAAAATGATTTTATCTATTATTATTATTATGGTGCATTTGACTACAAGCATGGAATTTACTTGGAAAGAAAATATTTTCTTATTAATTGAATTACCAGTAATTAAATTCTATAGAAAATAAATTGTAAAGCGTTTGATTGAAAATGAAATTTCCGAGAAAAAAGTGTGAATTACCTAGAAAACAAAAAATCAGTGTGAATTACCTAGAAAACAAAAAAACTACACTCCTGTCGAAAAATATTTTCTTTGTTTTCAAGGAAAATGTGGTAATATGACCAAAATTTGTAAAATATTTTCTCTAGAAAAAATATCAATCAAACATCACAAATGTAGGAATTTAAGTGGAAAAACTCATTTTCCATGGAAAATCTTTGGTAATCAAACACACTCTCATCATCATCATCATCATCTCCTCTTCATATATTCTATAAGTACTTTTATCTTTAACCACCATTACTTTTGATTTGTGACTTTTTATCCAAATAGTGAAAGCTAGCCGAAATTTTTTATGACTCCTTATTAACATATCTATTAATGGGTTTTGATTTTGGGGATTGAAAATAATTGGGGCATGAGGAAGTAATAACTGAGGTGTTAAGGTTGGATTACAAGTCGATAAATATGATTTGGTGGAACAGCATGTAGGTAAGACACATTATAAAAAACTTACTGCAAATCTGGCTTTGCGAGGAGACAAAATTTGATTGTTCCTCTCCAACTTATAATTGCAATCCTGAAAATAATTCTTCAAAAAAAAAAAAAGAAAAAAAAGAGAGAGGAAAATAAGAAGTAAAATCACCAAAAATCTCATCTAATAATTAGACCATTAATTAGTAAGAAAAATTCATTATTATTAAACCATATAGCTGAGCTGGCAGAATAATGAAAAACATTCAATATATATACAATAAATATGCTAGTGAGATACTAGCTAAGAATTGCCATATGAAGATAACAAAACTACATGTATCAGTATCAGAAAAATCCATGACAATATCCATAACTATTCCCAGTGGCTGCAGCAGATGAATTCACAAAGGCATGTGTAGGTTTATTCTCATATTGTTCAAAAACTCCAAAATTATTCGTCTCGAAAAATGGGTTCGGATTCGTCACTGATCCAGCCATGAGTTTATTAGCTTGATTAGTGACATTCTTGTTTAACTCTTCCATGGCATCTCTTAATTGTTCAAGTTGATGTAACCCTAATTCATTCAAAGGTGCTTCCCACCAGTTGGGAATTTGCCCATTTTTCCTCATATTTTCCAATGCTTCTCCCCTACTTTTCTCAACTTCCATTTCATTGAGGATTTGACTTAGTTGCAAGTTCAGTTCACGGATAGAAGAAATCCTGTGAGCACCTAGAAGGTGGAATGAAGTATTTTTGGGATTTAGCGACGGATTCCGAGCCAAAAATCTGTCGATGATGCATTCGACATTAGGGTTTCCAAACGAGAATACTTTTCCAGCAGGGGAGAAAACTATGATTGCAATTTCAACTCCACATAGGGTACAAAGCTCACTAGCTTTCTTGAAAAGCCCAGTTCGACGCTTGGAAAACGTAACTTGTAGGTGATTCTTGATCTCGATTTTCGCGAGCTTGATCTTTTGGCGACCCATGCTAGGTTTCTTTGCCATGCTAACTAGCGGATATGTATATGTGTGTACAACAAACTGGTATATTGAGTATATTTTGGAAAGAAAAATGGACAAATATTTATAGGGTTCTTGAGAATTAATTTGTTAAAGCTGGCTATGATCATTGATTTAATTGATTAATTAATTAATTTGGCAGTTTCTTTTGTGAAATTATTTTGGTTGCATTTTTTCATCGGATATTTTGGAGTTAGAAAATCTTCTTTAATTAATTGGAACTATTTGCCTATTTTTGCATGCAAAAATTAATTAAATTGTGCGTTAGGATTTGTAAATTTGGACATAATTATTGCAAATTTTCAATAATCAATTCATCTTACTCCATCAATCCACAAGGCAATGCGATTTTCTTTAATTTATTATTACTATGAGAAAGTCAGAAACTGTAAAGTAATTAATTAATTAATTGATTAATTAATTATGGAAACATAGGATAGAATGCTATAATTAAAGTTTGCAAAAAGAATGTTATATTTAAAAAAGATACATGGATGAATATGGAAAAATTATGAAAATGCAAAAGTGTTCAGTTATTATTTCTATAAAAGCACTTAAATTCAGAGTCTAACACAAACGTTTCTCTACCAAAAGAGAAGAATTTTTTGGTAAGTGGTACTTGTAATTTTATTCAACATAATGTGCGAATAAAATTGCCCACTTCATTGCGCCGCCTATTCACTTGCTTATATATATATATATATATATACACACACACATTCGAATTTTTGTGTGCTCGGCTATGACCTGTGGCTAATGATATGATTTACTTTCCCCTTCCAAAAAAAAGAAAAAAGAAAAAAAAAATGTGGTAGGTAACATATTCATCTCCTTGGCATTACCAATTGTAGAAGTAAATTTCTACATAAAGTACAAAATCAAAATATCACAATTTATTACTTGATTTTGAATATCTCGATTCACTTGCTTTCAAAATTGAAAGTTACAAGCCCGAAGAGGTTTTATGACGATTTCACAAAAGTATAAATGGTTAGAAGGTCGGCGAATCAAGTTACACACACTCTAGCTAAGGCCGCTATATCCTTTCATTCTGTTGGTGAATGGTCTTATTTTCCACCATTATTCATTTCAGATGTTCTTCTTTCTAATTCAATGATTGAATAAAGGGTTAATTTCACAAATCGTCATCAACCTTTGAGCTAAGAATCAATTTCGTCAACAACCTTTGTTTTCACACTCCACAGCCCCCAACATTTAATAAATACACGCAAATCGTCCTTTTTTCCACTATTCCAAAAAATTTTCAACGAAATGACGATTATACCCTTTAAACTTTTGATTTTTTTTTTTTACAAAATGTTTAAAAATAATAAAAAATTAAACTAAAAAGGGAAAACCCCACCCACCCCTCCCACGACTAGACGCCGAAAATAGAAACATTCCGACAGCTGGCCATTCCACGGTCGGAATGATAGCATTTGGGCAACAAAAAAGGGGGGTGAATCCCCCACCCCTTCGGGCAGCAAATGGGGAGGGGGCTACCCAGCAGCCAAAGTGCTGCCACAAATGGCAACAAATTGGAGGCGGGTTGAATCACCCCCCTTTTTGCAGCCAGCCGCTAGAATATTTCCATTTCCAGCGGCCAATCTTGGGAAGAGGAGAGAGGGGTGTGTGGGGGTGGGTCGGGTTTTCCTTTTTTATTTTAATTTTTTTATTATTTTTAAACTTTTTTTAAAAAAAATTAAAAAGTTTAAGGAGTGTAATCGTCATTTAGTTGAAATTTTTTTGAAATAGTGGAAAAAAGGATGATTTGCTTACATTTATTAAAGGTTGGAGCTGTGAAGTGTGAACATAAAGTTTGGGGACGATTTGTGATATTAACCCTTGAGTAAATTTATCTCCCACAAAAAAAAAAAAAGTATAGATGGTTTTGACTTTTAGTCTTTGTATCCCTATCTAGCCCAAATCGTTGACGTCATAGTTGATGTCATCTTTTCTTTTTTATTATTTTATTTTTTTATATTTTCAAATGACTAATTTGTGCAATTTAACCCTTAAGTTTTATCCTATTGCGTAATTTAATCCTAACCTTTTAAACTTGACAATTTCAATTTCGAATCTCACATTTTTTATGTGATCTAACTTTTTTACTTAAAAAGACAATAATACTCTCTAATTCTCATTAACTTAAAATCTACATCAATATTATCTATATATATCTAAATTAAGAGTAGTCTAAACAAGTTTTTCCTCCTAAATCGTTGACGTCATGGTTAATGTCATATTTTTTATTATTTTATTCTTTGTATTTTAAAATAGCTATTTTGCTTAATTTAACCCTGAATTGAATCCTAACCTTTTAAACTTGACAATTTCAATTTCAAATCTCATTTTTTTTACGTGGCCTAAATTTTTTTTACTTAAAAAGACAATAATATCCTCTAATTCTTCGACTAAATCGTTGTTGTCATGATTGATGTCATATTTTGTTTATTTATTGTTTTATTATTTTCATTTTAAAATGGCTAATTTGCGTAATTTAACCCTAAATTTAATCCTAACCTTTTAAACTTGATAATTTCAATATCAAATTTCATATTTTTTTTACGTGCCCTAACTTTTTTACTTAAAAAGACAATAATGCCCTCCAATTCTCTGACCAAATCGCTGACATCATAGTTGATGTCATATTTTGTTTTTTTATTGTTTTATTCTTTTTATTTTAAAATAGCTAATTTAAACAATTTAACCCTAAATTTAATCCTAACTTTTTAAACTTGACAATTTCAATCTCAATTCTCACATTTTTTTTACTTGATCTAACTTTTTTTACTTAAAAATATTATAATAACCTCCAATCTCATTAACTTAAAATCTATATCTATATTATATTATATTAATCTAAATCAAGCGTAGTTTCTACTATATTTCCCACCTTTGACTGGTGCTTTAAGATAACTGATTACGGCATGTTTTGCCTATGTTCCCATGTTTTCCCCTACCATGAAATTTAAAATTCCATTTCCCAAAGAAACTCATAAAGATTGAATTTTTCCCATGAATTTAATATTTTTCATGAAAATCAAATCCAATCAAACACGCTGTAAGTTTATGAAAAATGCATGTAAAGAGAAATGTTACGTGGCTTATATCTTTTTTACAATGAGAAGGGCTTGTCGAAACGTTATTAACAGTGGTTGATAGAGTTAAATATTTGGCAAGTTTGTATTTGTATTATAACTTTAGAGGGCTATTGTGAACTTGATTTGCTTGAATGATCTTTACTTGAATTTGATACTTTTCATGAAAAACAAATGCAATCAAACATTCTGTAAGTTTATGAAAAATGTATGTAATGAGAAACGTTAGGTGGCTTATATCTTTTTTGCAAGGAGAAGGGCTCGCCGAAACGTTGTCAACGGTGGTTGGTAGAGTTAAATACTTAAATACTTGGCAAATTTGTACTTACACTATAACTTTAGAAGGCTATTGTGAACTTAGTTCGCCTCAATCATCTTTACTTCAATATCAATAACTTTTTTAGGGAGGTTTTGGCCTCATTCTCATTGGAAACATACAAAGCTTACATGCTTAGTTTTTTTTCCCTTTCTCCTAAAAATTTTTAATGTTTTAGCATAATGACCAGTAGGAAATTGGAAAGTTAAGAAGCTTCTACATTTAGATTTGTTTGTCAAAAAATCGATCTCTAATAAATTTCTGACATGTATTTATTCTTCTTTTAGACTAGTTCTCTTTTTCATAAGTTTGAGTTTCAAAATTATATAAGATGAAGATTTCTAAAATTTCAAAGATAATCAAAATGCAAAGAGTCAATTCAAAGTTCAAGTATGGGGTTTGACACTACAACGAATAAGCCCAATAGCCGCGACTCGCGTTGTCACAAAATGTGTATATGTCGCCGCAAATGTGTGATAGCAGTGACAAAGTCGCCTGCGAATGTTGAGGCTAAAAACTCGTGGTAGTAGATCCATAGCGGCGACTTGTGTCGTTGCAATCTAGGAGCCACCCAATAGAGGCAACACAGTCACGGCTGTATGATCGATGGGTTTCAGTCATTAAAAAAAAAATAACCTAACCTGCCACTATTTAGCCCGACCCGACCCCTTGCCCCGCCCTGCCCACCCCACCTACCCACCCAGCCAGGCCCCTCCCATGTCCCATAACCCCGTTATTTTCCATCCATATTTAATTAAATATTATTTGCCCATGTGAGAAGTCGAACCCAGCACCTTGAATGTAAAGACATGATACTTCACTAACTGGACTAGCTTGACTTTTAGTTATTACCTTACTTTTATAATATATATTATATAGATTATTCTAACTATAGTGACGAATATTTTCCCTATTACAACGATTTTCCGTCACTAAATACAAGAGCAAAGGCGGGAATTTTCCCGCCAATCATATAAAAACAATATTTATGGGTAGTCTTTTTAGATCAAGAAATATAGGGACGACTTTTACACGTCGCCTCTATAGATACCAATATACAGTGGCGACATCACTTGTCGTCTCTGTAGATACATCCTACAGCGACGATATTATGATGTCGCCGGTATAGGGTGATGACAGCTGCGGCGACTTAAAATCGCCGCTGTAGCCAACGTTATAGTAACGACATCTGACGTCGTCGTAAAATATCGCCGCTATAGCTCTTGTTTCTTATAGTGTGACCAATATAACATTGAGATGAGGTGCTATATTTAATAAATAATGACCTATACATATGTCATGTAAGTTGATTTGGTCCATTAAATATAGAAAAATGTTTCAATTAATGAGTTTATTAGTCTAATTGTTTCCGTTGATTTACATTCCAATTTTTATATTTTCAACTAATGTACAAATGTTTTTCATTCATTTTTCAAATGGGTTCTCTAATTATTCGTCCCATGCTGACTGCATCAAATGTCCTAGTTAGTCTTCATTTTGTGTGGTTTTTTTCCTGATTAGACCCATTAGTTAAACCAACTTGTAGGTTTTTCTTTCTTGATAGGTTTTTCATAAGTTTTATGATCGATTATTTTTGTGTATTGCTTTTAATGTTTTCATTTTTTTCAAGGAGTTCTTATAGTGTCAGGTTTAACTGACTTTGTGTTAAACAAATACTTAAAAAATCAAAGTTCTTGTTTTTGTTATTTTATTTTTCGCTGATGATTATCTCTGTATACGTCTAGAAATTTATGAACTAAAAAATTATATATTTAAAAGATGACACTTTTTTTGGTCCTGATACTTCTTTTTAGTTTTTCCTACTGATTTCTGAAACCTTGTTGTAATGTAGATCCCACTAAAACAACTATAAATCGAAATGTCGCCGCTATAGACCTATTGCAATGGTTTTTCACGGCGACCATGTTGTTACTATAAGCCCGTGCCTATAGTCTAATAGTGACGAGTTTTTGACCTATTGTAACGACATTTATAGCGACGATATCAATATCGCCACTATAAATTCTGCAGTTTTGGGCCATAAAAATTTTTTACCCTGCCCAACTTCATAGCCCGGCCCATTTCCACCATATTTAATGGAACATATTATTTTGCAAGCCTTAGGTTTCGAACCGATGACCTTGTCTTTAGCAACAAGTGCCTCACCAATTAGACTAAAGGAGTTTTCAATTAGGATCTTGCACTTATAATATATATTATATGGATTATTACAACTATAGTGACGAACATATTACCTACAGCAACAGCTTGTCGTCGGTAAAAACAACAACAAATGCGGGAAATCTTCCCGCCAATCCTATAGCGACGAATTTTGATGTCACCGCTATAAACATAGCCTATAGTGACAACATTATGATGTCGCCGGTATAGATACAATCTACAGCGGCGACATTTTAGGTTGAAGGCTACTGCGGCGACTCAATGTTGCCGTTGTGGCCAACACTTTAACAACGACATTTGACGTTGTCGCAAAATGTTGCCGCTACAGCTCCTGTTTCTTGTCATTTTGACTCAAATTTGAGTTTTTTTTTCTGCACTTTAGCATTGTTTGAATTGGTTCTTCTTTTCCGTTTTTGATCGTGCATTGTGTGGCTCAACTATTTCTGATGATTATGCTAAAATTTGAGACAAAGTTTTATTTCTGTGGGAGTGAAATAAGGTAGGTTTGCAACTTACTGTTTTTGCATTCCCTTCAAATTTTGTATATTTCAAATTCGTTGATGAAGTTGGGCATAATTCTGAAGTTTGTTTCCTTGAATGTGTTCTCTTAAAATTTTATCATATGTCGGTCTTTTTATTTTGTAAAACTTGTAATTGGTGTTTGCCCATGCATAATTATATTGGCTGTTGGAATTTCGATTTATTAGTCATCTGTTCAGTTCTGGTTCAAGTGAAATTCCTAAATTTATCCAACTATCGTGTAAGCCATTGGCTTCTAGCTAATGTACTGAGGAGTAGGATACAACCAATGCAATGTGGCTCTTAAATTTCCGAATAGAATGACAGGGTCAAATTTGTTAGTTTTATGATCTTTAGTTTGATTTTTTTTTTTTTTTGGGACAAACATTAGTTTGATTGTTAATGATTGAACCATTCTGTTTCTATTAATATATAATTGATGCTACAAAAAATGCCCTTCTTTTTTATACATATATGTGTGTGTGTGTCAGAGATAAGTTATATATCCTTTATAGGCTATTTCTTTCTCATTTATAAGCTCTTTTTAGATCTTCTTTTTTTTTAAATCATTAATGCTTAATTTGCAATTCACTACGTTCACATTTATAAACTCTACAAATTCTTTGATTTACTTCTTGAGAATATTACATGCCTGTAGTCTCTTCCTGTTGTGCATACTGCTTATTTTGGAGATAATTTTTTCCGTCCTAAGGGTTATGTTTGTTTACTTATTGTAATAACTGGGTTAGCTGAACTTGGGACATGTACAAATTCAATGTTTAGGCTTGGTTCTCCTCCTCCACCACCACCATAATATTGGTAAATAGAAGCTGAAGATTTGATTTATTCTCCAAACCGTTTGGGTCACTCTGCTCAATTTCGATACAAGGGCTATTCCTACTTTTGTAAGATGAATTGTTTTAAAGTTGAGGGAATTAAGCTTTGGTTATCATTGAGCTATGCACTTCTAGGTGAATATGTACAGAGTAGTATGAGCCAGCCAATGGAATGATGCTCATAAATTTAGAAGAGAATTACAGAGAAGTCTAAATAATGCATGAAAAAGGTTGAATGTCAATTTTTTATTATACTGATGTTTTATTAACTTGATAATTTCCAAGTAATGTAATATATGCTTTAAGGTATGCAAAATAATGTATATATGTCAATCGTATTTCAAGCACACAAAAAAAAAAAAAAAGGAAACTCACTCCGTGCAACGCATGTGCCCAAACTGGTTGTATATACAATGAAAGTTTGACGAATCAAAGTTGCTTCTTTCTTAAAGTTAAGGACCAAATTGATATTAAACAATAGATCGAAATGTTGTAATGAATTTGTCGGACCTCATAATATATATCTACTCTAAGCTGAAAAAATCAACATCATTGATAATTTGACAGTTTTTTGCTTGTAAATATATCTTGTTGGAATCAGATTTTCCAGCTCGAATGTCTTTAGTGGTTAGAAATCGTGTTAGAACTTTTCATTGTGAAATCACAATGTCAAGGACAAGAGAACCAAAAGATGTCTACGGAAATAAAGTATAAAATAAAGAAATGTTATTTGTATATATAAGTTGTACAAAATTTATACACACCCTATGTGTTTATTTAAGTGTCACTTTCTCCATCTTTCTTAAAAATTACACACCCCATGTATTCTCATCTACTCCTTGGAGATGGGAATGGCGAATTCGTGCAGTGCCATTTGCAACACTTTGATGCTCGGTTTGAGGTCAAGGTTGCGGAATGAATGGGTTTACACTTTACGAGAAGGCTTGGCTTGGCTGTTATCCTTGGGTTTTTCTAATGTAATCATTGAGATGAATTCCAAGGTGGTGATAGACGTGATGGGAAAGGAGGACGTATCAGAATTTGGACTCAATCATCCATGACTGCAAGGAGTTGCTAAAAGTAACTAATGACTTCAAGGTACAACATGTTGGTCGAAAAGGCAACGGAGCAGCTCATACCATGGCTCATAGGGCTTGAGATTTTTGTACCCCTAGTGTATTAAATATTACGCACCCACGTAGAAAGAAATTTCCTTTTCCATAGCACCAACATTGAGCTTCAAAATACCAACTGGGCGAGCCGCTCATTTATTTTTAGGGGAAATGAATTTGGTGTTCCTCGCCAATCAACAATCTACATATAAGATCAAATACCTTATCTTTAAAATAATTTGTGTTCTTTAAATCTAAATGCGAGTTTTTGATTGGTTCAAAAGACTAGTACTCAAGGGTACCAGATTTTTTTTTCCCTCCCTTTAGGAGCATAAATATTTTTTTCTTTATTTTTACTCATCCACCTCCCTTCGCTTCGACAATCACTACCTATACCCTCTTTCCTCCGCTACCCAATCATAGTACGATTGCAAAGCGATATCGACAATGGCAGCAGCAATGGTGGGAGTTTTGGAGGCTGGATTATAGTTGAGGTGGATTAAAATGTGAATTTTCCCCCTATATTGAGGCTATTTTATATTTTTTTTTGGTAATAATAGTAATATTAGTTTTGTAATTATTATTATTATTATTATTATGAAATGATCAACCTTTCTTTTCGCATTTTGGCAATTAACCAACTATTTTTTTTTGGTTAAAAATCCTTTAAACCCTTAAATATTGTCCTCGTCACAGATAAGCCTTTCACTCCACTCTCTTCAGCCATGTTGCTCCTCCGCAGCCTCCCACCGGCCGCTGCCGCCCTCCGCCCCAAGCCTTCCATATTCTCAACCGTCCCCCTTCTCCAACTCACCCTGTATCACTCCAAAATCTACCCAGAAAAACCCCTCCAAAAATGTTCCTTTTCCTCCATCCCGGCTTCTTCCTTCTCCCCTCCTGAAACGCTAAACGTTCCTACTTCCAAGCAACTGGTGACGCCCACACTGAATTCCAGAACAGATGCCCTCGAATGGGTCAGCCGCAGTGATTTCTGTGGCGAATTGTCCGAACTGAATGTTGGCAAACGGGTTCGGCTTTGTGGGTGGGTCGCCCTTCATCGGGTTCACGGCGGGCTCACTTTCGTTAACCTTCGTGACCATACTGGAATAGTGCAGGTATCCCCTGCTATTTCCCCCCATGTCTGTAATTGGTTGATTTTTGTTTTCTTATTAAATTTTTTGTTCTTATTTGATTAGATTACCACACTTCCGGATGAGTTTCCCGAGGCACATTCAGTTGTGAATGACTTGAGGCTTGAATATGTAATTTCCGTGGAAGGTGTGGTAAGGTTGCGGCCAAGTGAGTCTATCAATAAAAAAATGAAGACAGGCTTGGTAGAAGTGAGTTAATCATAATTCCAGAACTTAAACCAATCACTAGAACTGTTTATCAATAGAAAATTCTTTCCTTGATGTATTATTTGCTGCATTGCTGCTTATTACTGCATTGTGTCACCAGGCTTTATGACAATATAAGTAATGAAGACTCTTAACAAAATGGTCTAAGGTTCATTGGTATGGTACATCGTAAAAAGAATATGAAACATCTGTCTACTTCGCTTGAGATATGTCCAGGTTCTTTATCTGTCTGTGTACGTGTGTGCGCGTGTATGTATGTGATTTAGGAAGTATTTTTTTTTTTTTAAAAAATTAAAGAATAGAAGAGAACATGCTTTTCCAACGGTGCAAAGCTGGTTTTTGAATCATTTATGGGAATAATGAATGTTAGGTTTAAATCGAAGAATGGCCAATGGTTGAGCATTACTGTGATTAACTACAGGCATGTATTGAAGGGCGATGGTAGTCAAGCTAGTTAGTAAACTATATTGCATGGAGACAGGTATGCATTTTGGATACGACATGACTTGGACCAGCTGATATGTAATTTTCCACCAAAAAAAAAAAAAAAGGAAAAAAGAACTTGTTGGTGATACACTGATTTAAATTTATATTTTTTTACTTTTGTACTTTCTTATATGGGACACGACACATGCATATCGAGTACCTGCTCCATGAACATCCTTGTAGAATTCTTAAATGTTTAGAAACTTACATATAACAAAAGATCCGACATGTAGCTTATTGAACCTGTGATTTGAGTGTCCAAGGAGTATCCATGTCCAGCACAACATCATACTTGTGTCCTCGTGAAGTTTCTATGCATGCTGCCAGTTCTTTATAAATCTACAATTTCAAAATAAGAGCTCAAATCATTTGATATTTGGTTGGGTTCCTCTTGTTTGATAGTTTCTTTTAATTCTTTCCACTTTATTAACTCCATTGTCCTTGCACATAGGTTGCTGCTGAACATGCTCAAGTGTTGAATTCAGTGAAATTAAAGTTGCCTTTCTTGGTTACAACTTCAGAGGATGCGAAGGATTTTGTTAAAGAGGAAATAAGACTGCGGTAACTGGTTTAAGTTTTTCCTGCCCATGCTAATAATGTGGATTTGATCTTTTCATTTTTTTTTATTTTTTTAATTTTTGGGGGAATTTACGTAAATTTCTCAAAATTTTAGCCTTGAACAAAAGTGTCCACTTTTAATAACTTGGACAAAAAGTGGCAATTTTTAAGTATAAAAAAACAATTATGCCCTTCCTCTTCATTAAGCTTTACAATCTTAAAAGTTCAATAAAGTGCCCCGTCGTCACCTTTTATCTCCATCACATACAGAATTCCGGCCACCATCACTCACACCCACAAAATCGACCACCACCTCAACCCCAGCCCAGCAAAAGATTCGTAGTACCTCCATGCCTTCTCTTGGAGGAAGCGCTGTGCTGCGGAAGGAGGTCTTTGGAAGCGCTGGTTGCCCACCTGGTTTTTGGGGTATAGGTAAGATGGTGGTGGGGTAGGTAAATTAGGGTAAAGGTGTTTGACTGTTTTTGATGGCAGAATTTGTAAATTTGAATTGAAGACAAAGGTAAAAATGTTATTTGCCCTTAAAATGGGTACTTTCAGCATAAATTATTGAACTAGACATTTTTGAAATGTAATGTTAAAAATGGATAGTCTAAGCAATTTTGACTTTATCTTTTTGGGGCCACAAATGTCTACCACAAAGCAAGTATTTTGGAGCATGTTGATCAATTCTTTGGAATGCCTTAGATTGAGAATAGATAAGTTCATCACTGTCACTCCTGATCCTAATTGAAATAAGTAAAAATTTACTGATGCCATAATACTTGGATGCTTCCTTTTGCACTTGTTGTTCCTGAGCTCCTTGCACTCAGAGTCAAGAGGAAAAGCAAGAAACAAAGAACCACTTTTTACAGTTAGACTATTATTAGAGGAGGAAAATTGCATTCGTCACTGTTTGTCAGATATCTCAGAAGCTAGAATTTATTTATCATTTTGTCATATTCACACTGAAGCTTCTTGATGCTTCATATCTCCAGTTGTGGAGAAATTTGGTTGAAACATTGTGGACAGGCTATCTAGAACAATACAATTCATGATAACCATGATACTTCGCATATTGCCCTTTATTATTTTTCCATGAAATAAATTAATTATGAAGAATGACCTTCGATTCTTCTACAGCAAAGATTGTAACTTATAGTTTCACGGGTCAAGATCTAACTTTTGTTGCTCTACTGCGAGCATTAGATGCTAAAGTTTTCAGATACACTGTTTCAGATATCGATGCCTTGATTTACGCCGACAACAGATGAATTCCAACATAATGTTGAGACATAGAGTGTTGAAACTCATTCGAAGATATCTAGAGGACGTGCATGATTTTGTTGAGGTAATAATTCAAATTTTTTTTTTTTTTTTTCAAAATTTTGTTATTTTTGTTTCTTGAACATCTATGATCTTGCTAAATTTTATTGATTAATGAGTCTAAAAAAGAAGCTTACAAGCAAAACGCTGTTTCATGCTTATGCAAATTCTGTGATCTGATACTGAGCTTTTCACGGTTGTAAGGTAGATTGAGACTCCAATTCTATCTAGGTCTACTCCTGAAGGTGCCCGGGATTATTTAGTTCCTTCGAGAATTCAGGTATTTCTTCTATTTAATTGTCAAGAAAGAACTTGAATGCATGCTTTCTGACCTATGTTATTATAGCAAAATGATAGGCAGCTGTTAATGAAACCAATGACCATAGTTAATGCATGTGTAATTGTACCTTTTTTTTTTTGGCCCCCACTTAGAATGAAAGGTTTTGAAAACCGGAAATGTGTCCTCATTGTTGTTCACATGTAAAATTGATTCTTCTTAAATTACTTTTGCTGAAACATGGAAGGCAATCTGAAAACGATATTGAGTAAATCCTATTGTAAGTTTAGTTAGTAAATTGGTTGCTTTGATTTAATTTCAGAGCATTATTCTAGTTACACTTGTGGTTTTCCTTCTCCAGGAGGTGTAGAAGTTACCTGTGATAATTATGAATGATGAATTATATTTACTTTTCTGAGTATACGATATCTTAATGCATGGGGTGATTGCTTGATCTTACTTTCTAAAGCCAGGAACATTTTATGCCTTGCCACAAAGTCCACAGCTCTTCAAACAAATGCTTATGGTCTCCGGTTTTGATAAATATTATCAAATAGCCAGGTAATTTCTTGTTCATGGAGGATTTGTCTTTATTGTATTAACTATTCTTTTGATTTTCTGTCTTGTTGATGGAGGAAGGTGTCTTTATTCTACCAATTGTTCTTTTGATTTTCCATCACTGTTAAAAATACAACTTTTGCAGCTGGTGCATCTCTTTTAAAATCTTCTTGGTTGTTACTTATTACAATTGTCTGTGGTCGGATATATTGAGTGTATCAAAATTGATGCAAGATGCATACTTTTTTGTTGCAGAAATGAGTAGCTCTATCTACACCAAGTGTGATATAGAACCATGTACCTGCTCTTGTTTTGCAGATGTTTTAGAGATGAAGATCTGAGGGCTGATAGACAACCTGAATTCACACAGCTAGATATGGAAATGGCCTTCACACCTATGGAGGAGATGCTGAGGCTCAATGAGGATATGATTAGAAAGGTTATCTGATTCTTCTAGTATTTATGATATTGATTGATATTTGACTAAAGGATGGATAAGATCCCTGCAAGATTAATTGATAAAAGGAAGTTGTGGCAAAAACTATAATTCTCTTTAGGTTACTAATAATTCTAGCAAAGGTTCATTATTTTGAATTGTATAAGAAGCATGTGACATTTTTACTGACTTCCAATTGATAATTGAAATGTCAATCTCATGTGCAGTGGGTAAAGCATTGGCTTTCTTTGATTATCTCATTTCGTTATTCACTTTATGGCTCTAATTTGGTACTGTCAATTCTTGATCAAATCATTCCTTCACAAGGGTATCCAGATAATATTAACTATAGGTAATTGAATTGTCTATAGTTGTGTCTGTGGATGTTAGGTTATGTTGCCACATCAGTGGCAAATGCCCCACCTATTATTCATGGTGGTAGATTAAACCTTCTGACGGAATTGTTGGTGTTGGCTTCATTTCAATAGCTAACCACATTGCATTATCTGGGGAACAGCCGGGCAATTTTTCAATAGAGCTTTATTCATAAATAATAAATATTTAGTCTCAGAAATACTGTAAACAGACAATTAAACTTAGGAATCTTTTGAGCTATCAGATTTTGTATATCTTCCATATTCAACTTTATTTCCAATTTTCTGCATTTGTATTTACATGGTCAAATAGTTTATTGCAGGTTTTTCTTGAGATCAAAGGAGTTGAGTTACCCAACCCTTTTCCAAGGCTTACATATGCTCAAGCAATGAGTCAATATGGTTCAGACAGGCCAGATATTCGCTTTGACCTTCAACTCAAAGATGTAATTGACTCTTAGATTTTGTGCTATCATCCATTCCTTGATATGTTTTGCTGAACTCATGAAATCATTATTCTAATAATGTATGATATAAATGTCACTAGAATTATATAATCCAAATGGAACTATTTGTTTGCTGAAAATCATTGACATGTTCATTGTCTATATCAGCACACTATTTCATCTCTCTGCTGTTACGATTCTTTGAGCATGACTTGCTTGTAATATTTGGTACAAGTGTTGCAGTATATGTGTACCTTCGGTGCATTTTATGTTACCCATATTAGGGTTGGAAATATGGCTTGTGAGCCGAAAGCTCGCCGGCTCGGCTCAGGCTAGCACGAGCCCGAGGGTGGACACCTCCTCAAAATGACGAGCCCGGCTCACCCAAGCCCCGGCGAGCGGCTCGTCAAAAGTACAAGCTCATGAGATGCTCACGAGCTGGCTTGGGCTTGGCTCACAAAAATGCGGGCCTGAGCTCAAACACAATTTCGTCTCGGCGAGCCCGAGCCAAGCGTGAAAACAACTCCATGAGCCGAGCTTGGCTCACCGAGCTGTTTTGCCAACCCTATTACCTATGATTTGAATAAGTTTTATTTCTTTTTTATATTTTTTAGCTTTCCTTGAGTCAAGAATCCTGCTGTGTCTTTCTTTCAGCGACTAGATTAGGTGGATATTTAATTTAACTTGTACTCATTAATAGAATATTCTTTGCATTATTTATGTAGTTTTCAGAGTTAAATGAGGATACCTGTGTTTATTGAATTATAGTTATGCTTTATGAACAGGTATCTGATGCTTTCAGAGACTCGTCATTCAAGGTTTTTGCTGATACCTTGGCAAGTGGCGGAATTATTAAGGCGTTATGTGTTCCATCAGGAGCGAAAAGTTATTCAAATACTGCTCTTAAAAAGGGTGATATATACAATGAAGCTATTAAATCTGGAGCAAGGGGTTTGCCTTACTTAAAGGTCTCAGATGATGGTAACAACTTCTACAAATACCACATGTATATATTGGTAAAGAAGTTTATGGATTATGATTAGAATTGTTCATTATATTATCTTAGGGTCCCTTGAAGGGATTTCTGCACTTGTATCAAGTTTAGACACGACAAAGAAAGAGCTGTTACTGAGCCAACTATCTGCTATCTCTGGCGATCTCATCTTGTTTGCTGTGGGTAACAATGCATCAGTTAATAAAACCTTAGACTGGCTAAGGACGCATGTAGCTTATGAGTTGGGATTGATTGATCCTGTAAGCTTGCCATCATTCTAATTTTAACCACATATAACACTTTTATCTGAGAAAAAAAAAAGCAAATCTGGGAATAAGAATCTCTTCTTTCTTTTTCTGACCTTTTCCTTTTCTTTTTCACATTGTGATCTAGTCAAGGCATTCAATCCTGTGGGTGACTGATTTTCCGATGTTTGAGTGGAATGATACTGAAAAAAGGCTTGAGGTTCGTATAGTATCTCTATTTGAGCATTGGGATTTGTAAGTTCTCTAATGTTCATTTTATGAAACGACCATATTATCTAAGCACATGCCTATATTTTTTGGAAACCCCCCCCCCCACACACACACAAAAAAGGGGGGAAAAAAGAAAAGAAAAAAGCCAGAGAGAGAAGAAGAACGGAATGGAAGGAATCAAATGCCATGCTGGCTTTTCATCTAATCCCTACACTTTTTGCATTCAGAACCTGTTGTCAATTGAAAATTTAAAATACCACACTGCCTTTTTATCTGATCTCTACACTTGGTGGTTATCATATTTTGGAAAATAGAGGAGCCCTCAAATTTTAAGAATGCATTGGGAGTTCCTAAACTCTGTATCAACTTTGAGGCTATTGCAAATGTATGTACTTGGTAAATCTTGTGACAAAAAATTAAGGAGGTCTTGTGATAAATCACCGTTGATATCATCTTATCATCGTTAATGTGATTTCAATTTTTTTTCAAGTACTTGTATTTTCTGGAAGTTGCTCTTTTTAATATTTGTTATCATACTGGATAAAGGAACTGTATTACTTATTCAGGCCTTACATCATCCTTTCACTGCACCTAACCCCGAGGATATGGAGGACCTCTCTTCTGCCCGTGCCTTAGCTTATGACATGGTGTACAATGGAGTTGAGGTATATGGAAACTATTGGGCCTAGTATTTCCTATTGCATAATAAGAAAATACTAAAAATGTTATTAATGACAGATTGGTGGAGGAAGCTTGAGAATTTACAAACGTGAAGTTCAGGAAAAGGTTTTGGAAATTGTTGGCATTTCCCGGGATCAGGTAAGTAGATATTTATATTTATGATCCTATGTGATATCTAGGATATACTTCAAGTTCCACAAAGATAACTACAGTGGCTTGTTTTCTTTTGAATAGATCACTTAAACCATAAATCTGGCTCTTAATAGTTGAAAAACATGTTCTAGCTGTGTCCTGTAAACAAGCCAAAGTGCTGAGAATGGATTTTCTGCTTTGTTCTATTGTTCTGTAGTATTCTTAAAAATTTACACCTAAGTGCAATAAAGCAAGGGACGTGGGTAAGAAGCTTTGAGCTTAAGCTTGAAAAGGCATGAAAAAGTCCAAAGTGTCCGCACAGTGGTTTTCACACATTGCACTTTGTAGAACATTGTTGCTCTGCATGTCTCTATTCATTACGTAATTCATTTCCAAAGAATAATATTAAGGAAGCATGGGAAAATGGATTTAGCACTTAACTGAGAAGCATATCATGAACTAGCTTGTATCTCCCAGTCTAGGTTGTGCTGACTATTGTTGACTTTTTAGTGCTGGATGTGGTGTCTGACGCATCAAATACTTAGATGTATTGGTTTTACAATTACTTTAGAGCTTTTTGTCTGTTAACTTTCAGTCCTGTCCAAACATTTAATTGCAAGTTGCTCGCCTGCATCTGGCTTGTCGCAGTGTGTCATTGTGCCCCTTTCATCCAACCTTTAAATGGATTCCACTAATTTAGCATTTGTCCTTTTGTTGTGATTTGATAAAGTTAGACAAGATTAATTATTTGTTTTTTTCCCCAATTCCAACAAAGTAGCTTCGAACCTTATATATAAATAAAAGAAATCAAAATGAACCAAACGATAATAGATAATCTTTATTTTGAAAGAATAATTAGTTAAAATGATGATAAAAACAAACCACTTTCTACAATTATGAAATGACTCAACCAAAAATCAAATTTCCAGTTTAATTTGTTTATCGTTTGTTTGTAAATTAAACTTTCTAATTCTTCTACTACAAATTCTTGTAACTGTTGTAGTTTATTACAAGTTTATATACTTATATTTTAACTTTTTAATATATCTTTCAATTTTGGATTTGTTGTTGATGTGAATGCTGTTTTGGTTTGCAGGCTGAAGCAAAATTTGGGTATCTTTTGGAGGCTCTGGACATGGGTGCTCCTCCACATGGTAATAAAAAATGCCCTTGGAGCACGAAACGGTTGAAAATGCCTTCTCCTTTTTCTTTTCCTTTTTTTTCTTTTTTTTTTTTTAAGTTTTTCTTTAAAATTTAATTTATGTTTTTTAATAGATGTCTTTATATAATTGTAGATGAGAAAGATACATTTATATGGTAAGAATAAAACAGTTGCCTTTTAAGGATTTCGGCAATGTTTCTTGATTCTCTCCCCAATGATAAACACTTGTCACTTCAGTTTCAGTTCACGGACTGCATTTGCTATTCAACAATTGGTTGCCAGCACGTTCTGTTGAACCTATTTTCATTTCAAGAATAAGCAACTTACGTTTTCCAAAAAACTAGCATTTTCTGTGCCTGGCAATAGGGGTTCTTGAAATACATGCTATGAGAATTGACCAATAGATCACATCTTTCAGGAAAAAAAGAAAGTGGCGTTTGATTATTGTTTTCTGCACATCTTCATGTGACATGCATGCTAATTACCATCATGTTTCTTGATTTTGATAAAGTACCAGACGCACGGTGTTGCTACAACACATGAGGTGCCATAATATTAGTCACTGCTCTAATTTGTGATGGTGATGTGCTCAAATTAGCGGTTGATGTTATGCCACGTCACGGTCTGGTGTTTGAATCCTACTACCATGTTTCCAGAATAACCTTGAATACATACACCAAACAAATATATTACAAATTGTTCATATTTATAGATATTCCTTTTTCTCCTTTTGAATTACTGCAGGGGGAATTGCTTATGGGTTAGATAGGCTGGTAATGCTATTGGCAGGTGCTCATTCCATTAGGGATGTTATAGCTTTCCCCAAGACAACTACTGCGCAATGTGCCCTTACACATGCACCTTCCGAGGTCAATCCCCAGCTGCTCAGAGAACTTTCTTATAAACCATTGTAAAATAGTTTTTTGGGATTTGATTTGCTGTATCATTATTTTGACTGAATGAATTTAAGCATCTGAATACAAAGTACAATGGTATACTTTGTATGCTGGACTAAAATTACTGATTTGTCTACAGATGAAAAGCAAGTTAAATTTTTTAAGCTGTATGGTGCAAATTGCAATGAATAGGCACCACATGGTTCTCAAGCAAGTAGCATTCAGGCTGTCGTGCGCTGTGTTACATAAATTTTATGTAAAGCTTTGGCGGTTTATTATTATGAAGCCTAACCTCACTTTATATGTTTTTTGCCCCTTTTGCCTTTTTTTAAATCTGTTTAAATCAAAATGATAAGTATTAGATGTGTGTAGTGTTGTTACAGTGCAAGAGAGATTATGTGGTATAATACCAGCTGTTGATATGATTTGAGGGTGCTATAAGTCGATTATGTCAACTCATAGTTGCGGCACCACACGTCAACATTCTCATCCGTTTAGATTTGTAAAAAGCTTTGAAATTCTATACGTATGCCTTATGCTTTGTGGTTTTATTTATGGAGCATAAAATGACACACCAATTAGCTCCTTATGCTGTCATATTTTGTAGAATAATCTATTCATATATACATAATGTACACAGTAGCAGAACAACGTTGTTAGTGGGGTGGGCTGTATAGTATATATAGCTAAGCATTTTATATTTTATATAATTCTTTTTAGCAAGGTGAAAAAAAAAATTATGCCCCCTAGCTTCTGAACTTGATCCGGTGTCATATGAATCATACACTATGACACTATATTGTGCAAGTGGCACACAATATAGTGCTATAGTGTATGGTTTATATGGCACCGAATATGACTCCCCTAGCTTCGCCTCTGTATGTTTTGTAATTTTTAAACACTTTGTATTTACTTAATATTCTGAACTTCTCTCAAACAAAATTTTGGGAGTGTGCGTAAATTTAAGGATGTATGAATTATGCATATGAGGTATGTACTAGGAGAAGAATTCTTAACTAATAATAGGTTACTCTAGAGGAGTGTTTGATTTGTTTTACATTTAACTAGATATCCATCTGTGCGTTGCACGAGTAGAGTTTTAAATAAATTTCATACATAAAATGTAACATAATTGTGTTTGTCAGGGTTGATGTTATAAAGAAATTAAAAAACATAACTTATATGGAATTAATGTGCATCTTACATTTGCAAGTAGCATGTAATTGATTTTTTATTTTGATGATATAATTTTAAATTCTTGTTATTAGTTTATCGCCATCTCGTTAAATCAATAATTTTTTTCTTAGTTCTTACTTTTTATTTCTTTTAAAGACGATAAAACTCAATAGGACAATTCTATATTAGTTTTACATCCATATATTTCACGGACATACTATACTTTACACTTGTGCATTTCACTGAAATATTATACTGACAAAGTAAAATACAATGGAATAGGAGAATATAAAACCATGAAATTATGCAATCAAACAAAGTAAATATGTAAATTAAGCATAATCTCCATCCAAGATAAAATGTTAGATACTCAATTCTTTAGATGAGTAGCAATTTCACAAATATCTATGTCCTTAATCGAAATGAATAAATCACAAGGGGCAGAAGAAATGAATAAATCACAAGAGGCAGTTTTAGACTTATAAGTATATCTTGTGCATCACCAATAGAGGTTTTATCTTGAACCATATTTCCACAAAATTGACATGCAATGAGACACAAGGGATAATATTAAGACTTAAACAGTACCTATCAAGGAATACAAACAATGTATATATTGAATGAAACAACATCTTATTAGTTCATCCAGTTTAACAATGTAGTTCGGTTAGAATATTTTAATATATAGAGTTATACATCCAATTTAACGAAGGAATCTTCAAAAAATATGGCATACATGAAAAGAAAATTGTAGTAAAAAGTACAATGAATTTTACATTAGCCAAACTGACCTGTGTAATCGGTTATCTAATAATTTTACTCATTGTTAACGCAGTCATCGTTTTATGAACAAAGACAAAAGCAATAATATGAGAATATTAAAATATGATGGTAAGAAATATAAATTCGATGCTGCTAAGGAAATATTTAGATCTGATCTATATTCTTGAAGGCAAATGATATTGAATTTAGATTGATATATTATCCATTTTCATATAATTCAAATTCATTAGGCAAATATGAGATATATCTAGACAAAATGTAATATGCAAATAGAGTCGTAAAGTAAAAGTATTAAATAAAATGATTAAAAGAAAAAGTATAATAATAGAATAATGACGTCAACAAATTTGTTTTATAAAGGAGCGAGAAAATTGTTCCTAATTGTGCCCTACAACTTCAATTGTGCCCACCAAACTATGCTTTAATATATACAAACAGATAGTTACCCATTTTGAAAATACCTAACAAACCTCCGCCTTGCCAAAAAAAAAAAAAAACAAAAAGAAAAACAAAAATTATAATTATAATTTGCGAGAGTCAAATCCCCTTTAAAGCACATTGAACCTCAAGGTGTTGTGCTTACGAGCTATAACTTAACTAATGAATTCAAAACTCAAAATTGAAACACAAAACTAATTGGTCTCCATAAATAAAACTATTAAAATCAAGACCATGTTTTAAATAGGGTTAATTCCGCAAATCGTCCCCAACCTTTGGGTTAATAACCGATTTCGCCCCCAACCTTTTTTAAGACACACTATAGCCCCCAACCTTTCAAAAATGCCCACAAATCTTCCCTATTTCTACTGTTCTGCCAATTTTTTTTCAAAATGACGATTATAACCCCTATAAACATTTTAAACTTTTTTTTAAAAATGTTTAAAAATAATAAAAAACTAAAAAAACCAACCCACTCCATCTCCACCCCACGTATTCCTTGCCGCCGGCCGCTGGAATTGTTCATTTCGGCGGCCAAAAAGGGGGTGAATCCCCCCATTTTGCTGCCATGACAGCAAAATGGGGGGGATTCACCCCCCATTTCTACCAGAATTGGCATCCATTAGGCTGCCATTTCCGACAGCATTTTACTGCCAGAGATGGTAGCAAAATGGGGGGGAGTCCCTCCCATTTTACTGTCATTTCCGACAGTAAAATAGGGGATTCACCCCCATTTCTGTCTAAATTGGCAGCCATTTGACTATCATTTCTGACAGCATTTTGCTGTCAGAAATGGCAGCAAAATGAGAGGGATTCACCCCCTATTTCTGCAGGAAATGGCAGCCATATGGGGTGTTTACCCCCCATTTCTGCCGAAATTGGCAGCCATTTTGCTGCCAAAAATGGCAGCAAAATGGGATCTGGCAGTAAAATTGAGGGGATTCACCCCCCATTTCTGCCGAGATCGGAAGAGCACACGTCTGACATTTCAGGCAGCATTTTGCTGCCAGAAATGCCAGCAAAATGGGGGGACCCCCCATTTCTGCCAGAACTGGCAGCCATTTGGCTGCTATTTCCTGCAGTATTTCTGCTGCCAGAATGGCAGCACAAATGTGGGGGGTGAATCCCCTCTGGCAGCAAAATGGGGGGATTCACCCCCCTTTTTTTGGCCGCTGGAACGGACCATTTCGGCGGCCGTACTGTCGGCGGTAAGGGAGACGTGGGGTGGGGATGGGGTGTGGTGGGGTGGGTTTTTTTAAATTTTTTATTATTTTTAAACATTTTTAAAAAAGTTTAAAATGTTTATGGGGGGCATAATCGTCATTTTGAAAAAAATTTGGCGGAACAATAGAAATAAGGACGATCTGTGTGAATTTTTGAAATGTTGGGGGCTGTGGGGTGTCTTAAAAAAGGTTGGGGACGAAACCGATTCTTAATCCATAAGTTGGGGACGATTTGTGAAATTAACCCTTTTAAATAATTCAAGGTGGTCTTCGCTTCGAATTATTTAACTTTTCAGACACAAACCACTGCAATTGTTATTTGACGCTATTCAAAAGTCTTCGATAGGATATACAGCAATATTCACATAAATTAGGACAATAATATATATAACCACTATTAAAAATGACGTGGCTCATCCTATTCAGATACTGAAAAACATATACTGAAAAGCAAAAGTACAGAACCTTTGCATATAATTATACATTGTTACGCTCTTCCGATCTCCATTCATCGTTTATCATGTACTCTTCCATTTTCTCGTCTTATTTTTGCAACAAACCAAGTGAATAATTGATTTATCACGTGGATCGGAGAAATTCCAGCGGGATCCCCAACTTATGTCTATTGTAGCGAATAAGTCCCCGGCTTTATTTTCTTTACATTTAAAGTTTAAACCCTCAACATTTGAAATTTGTGGTAAATAGATCCTCCATCACGTGGTCCTTTTTCACCCTACATCCAACCCAACGGCTCTACCCCTTTTTCACTGACCTACTTTACTAAAAATTATCCACGCTCAAATTTCCTTCACAGCAACGGTCAGAAAAACCGCAATTTAAGGGGATGTTTGATTCAATTTATGGTAGTTGATTTATAAAGAGAAATTATAAAGAGGTGAAATGAGTGGTGTAGATTTAATAGAAGTTTGAAATTTGTGGTTAGAAATGAGTAGTTGTCAAATCAATAGTCAAATCAGTGGTAGGTGGGATTATAATGTATTTTGTTAAAGAGTATCAAACAAGGGCTAAATTTCTCCCGACCCTCGTTCTTCAATTGGAAACTAGCCGTTACCAATCTCTCAAATCCAACATTCATATATTCATCAATCGGTTTCAAGATATTCGCACAATCAATTTCTGCTTCAAGATTTTATCACGAGAAGATTTTCATCTCTCCAATCTCCATTGCTCGGAGTGGAATTTCTGTTATCAATGGCTAGTTACACAAACAGAGCCCCTTCCCCACTGTCAAGACCTAATAACCCAAATCCAAGAAATTCAGAATCCAATTCCGGAACCAGGAGGAGTTTCAGCGGACACCCTATCTCTAGACCCTCGATTCACACAAATCCCAGAAGTTTTTGCCCCAGTACCCCCGCCAACAGCCCTTCAGGTTTGTTTCATTTGATTGGTCATTTTCAGTACTTCTGAGTTTTTATCCTTTCCAATTTTGTGAACGGGCTGTAACATTTTTTTTTTTTTTTTGGTTTCTAATTTGTCAGATTTTGCAAGAAGACGTTCGGTGGGAAATGATGGCCCGATTGCTGTAAAAGAATGTGAAGAGAAAGAGAACGATGAAAAGGCTCACAACTCAAAAGCAGCAAAAATTCGATCCCCTGTAATAGGATCCAAGAATTTCATGTCGCCTACGATTTCTGCAGCCTCCAAGTTCACCCCATCGCCGAGAAAGAAGGTTTTGGTTGAGAGAAATGATCCTCTTCGAACCTCAATCTCATTGTCTGATGGAAAGGCCATCTTTTTCTCTGCAAATCATGAACCCGCTGAGCCAAAGTCTGATATGGATATGGATCAGAACAAGGTGGAGCTCGCGAGAGTTTCTGATATGGTGGAGAAGAAGGCTGTTACTGAAGGTCCTCTGGTATCAAAGCCCTTGAAGAAAGTAACATTTTCCGAGGTACCTTCGCCTTCTGAGAATGGACAAGAATCTACTTCCAATTATGTAATTATAGATTCGGGTTGTTGTGATGAAAACATGATATCTTGTTCATCTAAACCCTCTACCATAGCCCCACTTGATGCTGATCCTTCTATGCCTCCTTACGATCCTAAAACAAATTACCTTTCTCCAAGGCCGCAATTTCTTCGTTATAAACCAAATACACGAATTGAAATTCTTCTGAACAAGGAAAACGGGCTTGATTCTGATGGATTCAAGAAGTTGGAAGAAAGCTTTATGTCAGAAATTATGTCTGGGAACACTTCAGACTCTGATGGCACAGAAGAGTCTTCGCAGAAAGAAGTATCCGAGGATGCTTCTTCAGTCCAACTTGAGCAGGGAGTTGACGAAAAAGAAGAAAATACAATGCTGGGGGAAGACGATCTGGTGCTGGGAATAGATGAGAAAGAATTAGAAAGTGAAGTGACTGGTTCAATACCTATTAGTACAGCTGATACTGATGCAATTTCAGAGGAGAATTTTGAGGCGAAAAGGGATGAGACATCATGGATTTCTCCTAGATTGAAATGGGTTTCTTTGCTGTTGGTATTCTTGATTGCATGTGCATCAATATTGGTTACTGATTCGCCAGTAACCCCTACATCTATGCTCACAGATTTGAGCTTTAGTAATTTATACCACCAATCAAGAGCTGCAGCTTTTGCGAAATGGAATGTGGATGGATTCGTTAGAAATGTTAATCAGTATTCAGTTAATTCTCTCTCATATATATCTAAGCTGATCACTGATCTTGGCAGAGTTGATGATAGATTGGGGACTCTGATGTTTATGAACTTGACTGATTTGCAGAAGGAGATAATGATTGGTGATCTCTTTGTGAACAAGGAATTGAGCAGGGAATTTGAAGAAAATGAAATGGAAAAGGATTTACCCACTGAATTTCAGGAATTAGAAGAGGAAGAGTCTTCAGAGGCTAATTATGATGAGGCCACTGGGGAAGAAATTGAAGAAGTATCTGATAAATTGGAAGAAAATGAGGTGGAAGGGGTTTTAGACACCGAATTGCAGGAATTTGAGGAGAAAGTTTCCGCTGAGTTTGATCTCGATCAGATTGTTGAAAAGGAAACTGAAGTTGTCCCCCCAGCTCCAGCCACACTGTTTACAGAAGTGGAGCCCAACAGCAATCAAGAAAGCATTCAAAACGAAGTAGAGATTGTGCCTGATATGGTTGATGAGCAAAAGAGTGACAGAATCTTGGAGGACCAGCTTGCTATAGTTCCCTTGGCTCAGGAAACTCAAAATGCAGGGGTCATCATCGAAGTTAAGCCTGAAATAATTGAAACTAAGAAAATAGAAGCTGACATTGAACTTGATCACAAGAGCTTATCCGAAACTGATTCTCTAAATCAAGGTATCCAGAGTGCTCAAGTGTTGGAATCTACATTTAGCCGAGTTGCTTGCAAATCTGAGGCATATATCGTGGAAGGTTCTTGTGCCGTTATTGCATTATTGGGTGCTGCAGCCTTTTTCTACTGGAATCAAAGAACTTCTCCATCATCAGGCCCGGTTACTGTTATTGATCCATTGTTGACTAAGAAGGCAATCTCCGGATTAGCTGCTGGAGGCAGTGTAGGTGTACAACATGTTGACAAAGAAAAGCCACAATCCTCCCATAATTGGACAGCAGAGGATGTTGTCGGTGTGTCATCATGTCCCTCTGAAATGAGCAGTTTTGAGAAGAGCTGGTCATCCTGCAGCAAGAAAGAGCAAAAAGTAACAAGTGAAGCTCAAAGCCATGAGAGAAAGGCAAGGGGGTTTTCGAAAAGGGAGTCGATGGCTTCTTCAGTGGAATATTCCTCTGAGTCACCTTCATATGGAAGCTTCACAACATACGAGAGGATCCCAATCAAGCATGTGAGTAGGCTGCTAACTTTCATTTTTCAATTCTTCACAAAATTTGTCTTTGTTTATGAAAAACTGAAAAACAGTTTCGAAGAGCAAAGTGAAGATTATTAATATATTGAGTTTGGTTTTTGGTTTTGAAGGTTAATGGAGAGGAAGAAATTATAACCCCGGTGAGGCGGTCGAGTAGACTTAGGAGCCAGGTCACTTCTCAGTGACAGTATAGCGGCTTGCTTCGACAAATCTGCAAAGACTTCCATGTTTCCTTAGTTTATTAGGTGACTGATTCTGACTTGGAGAGATGAACATTGTAGTGACAGCATTTTGTTTCTTCCTTTTCCATTTATCTAGTCTAGTTTATTAACGTGTGCCTTATGCTTAATTTTATTATTATGTTTTTCCATTTTAGTTGTTGAATTGTTAATTTGTCCTAAACTCCTAATTCAGTCCCCCTAACAGAGTTCTGAGTTCTTTCTAATTCGAACAAAAATCAAAGTAACTGGAAACTGTGACTAATGTTAAAATTGCGTGACTCACTAATTATGTAAAACCAAATAAATCTTCTATCTATATATAAAAAGAGAAGTGCGGCGCCTGCAGTACCGCAATTTTCCCGCTCAAATGTTGCTGTAAAGCCTGCGGTTAAATTGTAGCTTCTAGAAGAAGAATGAGACTATGTTCTGGGCAGCTTCTGCAAAAAGACTATGATAGCGAGGATTGGAATGCAGAGTGGAATTTTCTGGAGAGAAGTGGGAGTTTTCCTGTGGTTGACAGAACTTGTATTGTGGGTCACTGGAACCATATTATTCAGGGACTGGTGTTTTGCCCCTGCTTTAGTGGGTTATGTACCATTGACTTGCACTTAAAACATATTGCACTTGAAGAAGTGGTGTAGAGACGAAGGAGCTCGCAAAACTCTTTCTGATGAAAGTTCTGCAGACCAGACCAAAGCAAAAATTGTGAAATGCCGTGTTGAACTCCAATGTGTGAGGCATGAATCAGTATTGGGCAGATCTCTCTAACATTTTACTGGTTGATGATGAGATCTTTATTGTTCAAGTAAATGTGGCCATACACTAGCTGATGATCATCATTAAATTTGGTTTCCAAATGGCAGCATATAAGAGTCCTTGATAATGAATTATGGTCAAATGTATATTGCTAATTTTTGTATAGAACTTCTTCCTGATTTGCCTGATCTGCTATTCGGAAGTTCACTTCTCAGTTTGTACACTGACATGTCTGTAAATTGCAAGGTACTAAGCATAGATGATGACTGCTGAACAACTCTTAAAAGACAGCCGCCAGGATTTGTTTCTACGCCGGGTTTGTGGCTCAGAATCTAATTGATCAAAATAGAAACTGGAGAGTCGAGTTAGTGGGAAAATGGGGAAAAGATGTGGGTCTCTGGTAGTTAGTGAAAAGTGGTATAGGTCAGATGAAAATTGGAGTGGGAAAAGAGTAGGGGAAGAAATATGCAGCAACCAAGCCATCTACTCTTTTCATTTGATTTGCAGAAGCTGGCTAACCGAGTGCAGCATTGGATTTTCTTTATTTTTGATTTGTCAAGTTATAAACCTGTGAGCAAATTTTCAATTTGTATGGCCTTTTTTCACGTAATATTTGAAGACTCAGAATTTGTTTGCTATCCTTCATTGTTCTTAACATGCATTATTTGTCCCCTTTCCTCTAAAGATTGTGTCCAGGATTATAGATATAATTTTCGTCTCAATTAATTTGCCATTTTGCAGCATCGTCCACCCACGTCCAAGCAGTTGGATGACCACTCACTCCAGCATTTGATATCAAAATGGTCGACTAGTCAGGAAGATGCACGCGATTTTATTATCCAGAGGCACTGAAGCAGCACATTGTCTGTCATCAGCTGAGAATCCTCAAGTAGAGTTAAGTAGTCCTCAATTTCATAGGATGAATGCAAGCATAAGGAGTTGGCAGGAAACAATCGTGAATACATTACTGGGAGCTAGTCCAATTCCTAGTTGATGATGATGATGATGATGGCCATGATTCCATTTCACCTTTTTCTGGTTCTTCTTATGCTCAGGACATACGGTGTTGGTAGAACTAGCCAGCCGTGGCAGCCAGATTTGTGTTTATAACACCCGATGATGGAATTGAAGTCACTCTGAACATGGTGGTTGTTAATAGGCGGATGATTCTGATTCCTACATTCTAAGCTCAGACGTTAACTTTGTAAAACATTGTTTAGTCTTGTGATAGGTCTTGTATACTTCTAGGTGCATTTTCTCTGGATTCTGCAAATTTGACCTGCTTGGTTTTCAGTTTATATAAATAAATGCTTGTTTGTCGGCCGATTTGGTCATTTGGAATTTTGAATTTGAAATGATCGAAATTTCTGATGATGACTGTTATTTCACTCTAAAATACAATGGTTTTCTTTTCCTCACGAATTTTATTTTGCCTATACACATGCACGTTATTATACATACGTGTACATGTGTCAAACACATAAACTACGAACACCTCATACATGTAGTCTAGATGTGTGTCATATGTTACACACATGTATGTTATCATACATGCGTTGACAAAATAAAATTCTTTTTCTTTTGTTTGATTTTTGCTTGTGTATTAAATTAGAAAGGGTATTTATGAAATTTAAGCCCCGGTCTTTAAGCAAATATTTTATAGTGTCAATTGGACACTATTTTATATAGTCTAATATATACATAATAAGTTTTCATTAGAGATATTAAAATATGATGATCTCATTCTCTTTAAATGTGTCTAATAGACACTTATTATATATACAATAAACTCTATAAAATAGTGTCTAATGAACACCATATAATACCGGTTGGCTCAATTGACAATTTATAAACCAAAATTTATAAATTGTTTCAAATCCCAATCAGAAATTGCTGCCAAAAGCCGGTGAATGAGCGATTGATATGAGTACTGCGCCCACTAATTTTAAGCCATGTTTCCTGTCAGCAGTGGGTTTGACCCACTTAATTACGGTTTAATTAGGTAATTAAAGTAGCTTGGGGCCTTACTGTAAAAATCAGAAAATAATTGTTCCTTTTTAAAAAATAAGGTCCCCCATAATTGGCCAATTTGGCTGTTAATCGGTTGGCAGCCTCCCACTAGTCGACTCCCCCCATCAAGGCGACCCAACCCCAGCCATCTCAGCTGTCGCCGGCAGTCTTGGAATGACCGGTGGCAGAAATCAGTAATTCTCGGTTCTGTCACCATTGCCAAATCGGCGGTTTTAGCAGAGAACTGGCGGGCCACGGTCTATCCACGAACCAAATGGGACAACATTGGGGTGTTCTGCAGCGGAGGCGGCCGATATATGAACTAAACGCCTGGGAAAGAATGGCCAAGGCATGGTAGAGGCCGATGGGGTGGGTGTGAGGTCGCAATGGCCACGGTGGTGGTTGCGGTGGGATGTCTGTGGTGACTCGGTTGTGGTGTTTGTGCTTCAGTTGTTCCGCCAAGTTGTGGTGGTTGTGTTGTTGTGACTCAGTTGTTCCGCTGAATTGTTGTGTTATTGTGACCCGATGTTTTGGTAAGTTGTTTTTGTTATGATTAGATGTTTTGGCGAGTTGTTTTTGTTGTGATTCTTGTTTTGGAGTTGTGTTTGATTTGACTCAGTGTTTTGGCGAGTTGTTTTTGTTGTGACTCGGTGTTTTGGCGAGTTGTTTTTGATGTAATGGGGTGTTTTGGCGAATTGTTTTCATGTGACTCGATATTTTGATGAATTGTGATTGTTATGTTGTAATATTATGATATCACAATGTAAAAACACATAAAACACTTTATTTTTCCAAAAAAAGTTTAAAGCACCTTAATTTTAAAAACAGTGTAAATAAGATTGGTATTTTTCAAGACATCCCCTTAATTACTACATTGCCACTAAAGATGGACACACCCAACAACCAAAAAAATCAAAAGCAAAAACAGTGCAAATACCCAGACGGTGGGGTTCTCAGACACATTCTATGGTGTCCTTTAGACGCCATGTTATAGTGTCTAAAAAAAAGTGTGACAATACACCATTGGGTGTGTTGGTGCCCCACTTTATTACTACTTTTATTCGTGTGCATGAGTTAATTATTTTTTGAAATGCACGCAAACAATTCAACAAATGGTATTTTATTGGCACACACCATTGGAAACTAATTTCTACAACTCTCATCATCTTGCATATCTCTAATGGAAATTATTCCAAGTTTTGATCTTCTACAATTATTGAGTTCAAATACATGATTGGTATAGTCGTTGGATAACAAGTATAAAAATTTGTTAAACAGGTCAATATTCTTTACTTGTATAATATGAGTGAAAAATAACCGCAACAGATATACAAACAATTCATATACAAAGTCAATGATGAACATGTAGAATTATTACTGTTACTTTTACGATTGTACGTAATGAATTCGGTGCTATTTTTTAACAATGATTTAGAAATTATTATTATTTTTAATTAATATTATTATTACTACTATTATTGCTATTATTTATTTTTTTATTATTAAGAGAAAGTTGACTGTGGTAATGGCATTATGACAACTTAGAAAAAATCACAACAAAAATTAGAAGTAGAAATTATTTGTTAAGAGAGTATTATTACTACTCTTGCTATTTATTTCTACACAAAGCATTCCTTTCTTTCCTCTAAGATAACATGCCGAACTGGGGTGAGAAAAACGTTCCCATTCAACATAAAAAAAACAATAAAAATGAATTTATTGCAGAAAAGTGACGACAATTGCAGAAAAGAGGTCATATATTGTTATAATTAACCCGTAATTACCATATGCAATTATTAGATTTCGCTTCGCTGGAAAACCTACAGTATTTGCGGAGTTAACCATACCCCATGCCTTATAGCGTTTGCCAAATCTGGAACATTCGTACAAAACCAGACGCCCCCGTCTACAGAAGACCTACTAGCACCGTAGACACACTGGTGAAAAATTATACCTTTGCAAGACGTACAAATGGTATGATTATGAACCGTAACATCACTGCTATATGTTGAAAACAACGGCCTCCCTATCCGCGGCATAATTCTTTGCGTATGGAGTCTCTAAACTGTTCCCAAGCAGTGGTCCTTGCACGTGCTCTGCCATTGCTTAATCATACACTGGATATTCAGTTTCCGGAGCTGGGTTCTCAAGTGCTGCCACAAAGTCATCTTCGTTCGCATTGACTTTGCGCAGGAAATTGTGAATTGCTACCGTCGCTAGCACAATTTGAACTTGTAGATCCATATTCTTGTACTATAGCATATGGCGTAGTATTCTAAAATGACTGTCCTAAACCCCAAATGCACGTTCGATTACATTATTTCATGATGAATGAAAGTAACTGAATTGCTCATTTGGGGTCCAGTTGACGACGCTTTCGAGTCCGAGCCCAACGGAACTCCTGGAAGTGATATTGTGTGTCAGTCTCTCTATATGGTGCCAAAAATCCAGGCTTGTTTGACAGTCCGTTTTTGTCAACATAAAACTTTCCCGAGCTAGCGAAGGGGAATTTTCCATCCCTACGTGTGGTGACATCTATGAGGATCCAGCTATCGTGGGCACTGCCCCCCACCCAGCCTCCACAAAGGTGAAGTAAAATTGAAATTGTATGCCGCTAACACAATCTGGGTGGGAACCCCCTTCCTCCCAATGAAAGAAACATACTCATGCTCTTGAGGTACCGCGGGTATATATGTCTCGTCAATAGCTCTAATGCAATCCTATCCGGGTAGGGCCGGGTTTGGGCCCAACCCAAACCCGACCCGACACTAAGTCGGGTTCAGGATTTGGGAATTGAGCTGATCCGGCTCGGTCCCAAAACCCGAGTCAACTTGACTCAACGCGGGTTGAGTCGGGTCGGTGGTTTGGGCCAATAAGGCCTAATTTTTTTTTTTTTTTAATAAAAGCCCAAATTCTCTAGAAATGGCCCATTTGCTAGAAGACAAAAATACAAGCTCATTTACTGTCTTTTAAACCCTAACGTGTATATCAATATATGGGAATCTATTTTATTTTTCATTATTCATTTGAATAGACAAGAGGAGTCTAAGGAGATTTTATCAATGGAAAAGGAAGTGGTATTGCCGGTCTGGGACGGACGTGACTTGAACGGCAGCAGCGGCGGCACGGATGGCAGCCGCATGGCGGCGGCAGGCGAAGATGAATGGCAGCACTAGCGAGTGGACGGCAAACAGACGGAAGCCAAATGGCAGCGCCAGAAGAAGATGAATGGCACGAGTGGACGGCAGTTGGAGGGACAGTGGCGCTAGCGAGAGAGACGAGGCAGCAGCGGGAGAGACGCGACGGCAACGGGAGAGACGCGGCAGCAGCAGTAGACCAATGGTGGATGGAGTTGGAGGAATTGAGGGATTAGGGTTCATGCTTGATGAAAAATTGGCAAAAACTCAAAATGTATATGATATATTAGCTTAGTTTTTAGCTTTTTTACACAAACTGTGAAATGAAAAGTTCAGGATTTCAAATAGGAACGCGGCGGCGGCTGTATCTGTATTTTTGGTTCTAGGGTTTGTGAGGGTGAGAGAGAGACTCAGAGAGTGAGAGTGGTGATAGAGTTTGCTTGTAATTGCTTTGGCCCTTTTTATGAATTGTGCTCTTCCGATTTTAGTTTTAGGAAAGTAAAATGAAAAAAATTAATAATAATAAATATATATATTCTAAATTGGGTTGAACCCGATAACCCGACTGGGTCAAACCTGCCTCGGGTCCCCTACCAGGTTAGGCGGGTTCTGGGTCCTCGACCTGGAACCCGACTTAACCCGGTCGGGTTCTGTGTCTTCTTTTCCACTGCCGACCCGAGGGGGAACAGTGACCCGACCAGACCCGACCCGTTGCGGGTCGGTTGGACCGGGTTTACCGGATTCCCGAATTATATACCCAGCCCGCCCAAATTTCTTGTTTTGAAAAAAATATTATGCTTATATTTTGGTAGTTCATTTTCCTTTTTTGCATTTTTTTTTCTCACATCACTTATTTACCGTTATACTATTATAATATCATTATTAAAATAGAAAAAAATCAGCACCTATATTTGTCCCTAAAAACTGTCGTTCTTTCTCAAAATTCTATCTTTGAAATTGTTAACTACTGTCATAAATCAAAAGCCAACTTATACCAACAATCTTCAAAGCAAAATAATTCACTGTTGTTTTATCAGTTTGTACGTTGATTAAAAATTGATTTTACAATTGTCCTTACCTTATTTTCTCTGTTTCTTAAATAATAGAAAATTAGGCAATTTTTCATTATTAGTTATTCCTCAGTTAAAAATTTTTCTTTATTGTTATTCTTTTTCGTACAATATTGGTTGAATTTTTTTTTTCTAGAGGAATGCGATGACGTTTGTGTAGATGTTCTTATGCTCAAAGATATGTTTGCTATTACTAGTTATTATTCCTCTTTTTTTTTTAACTTGTAATAAAACTTCTAATTCCACCCTTGATTATATAATATCAGATACAAATAAATAGATGTGTCAAAATAGATGGGCCAAGCCTGGCCGGGTATGCCAGCTTCTCTTGCGGCCCGGCACGGCCCGCAATGTAAGGAAGCCTGCACAAGCGGGCTTCCCAGTCCGGCCTGGTCTGGCCCGGATTTTTCTACCTCTGGACTGGCCTACCCGCATGGCCCATGTGGGTCACGGGTTGACCCGGCCCATGTGGGTCTCTTTTTTTCATTTTTTTTTGCTACATTCTTTAAATTTTATAATAAACACATTACAATTGAAATACTTCAATTGGAAATTTGCCACATTTTTTAGATATATCAATAGTCTTTCAAATTTGTAAATTCTAATTAAAAGGTAAACATATAATAAGAGAAAATTAAAATTTTTAAAAATAAACTTCAAATATTTTATTGCATAAAAAACCTTGCATTTCAAATATTGTTTACACAAATTTAAATAACCAACAACTAGGTAGTTTTAACACTTAAACTTTTGAAATTTATAACATAACAACACAAACAACTATTCATTCATTTGTATCACTATATTTATAGTATATCCCAACTAGGTTAGCACATACTAAATTTTCTATCATTTGTAAATTTATAGTTCAAGTACATCCCAACTAGGTTGGCACATACTAACTATAATTTAGTAGTTCAAATTATTTTACGTCTATGACTCATATTCTTCTACTGTAAGATTTGAGAATTCTTCAGTTATATCGTCAGTAACTCTATTATGCATCCTTCTTTCTCCGTATAACCAATCTTTCATAGATATAAGTGCTTCCAAAATATCTTCTTTAAGTCTTGATCTTCTTTCATCGAGCACTACGTTACCTACACTAAAAGCAGACTCCAATGCAACTATTGAAACTGGAATTGTTAGAAAATCTCGTGGCATTTTTGATAAAATAGGATAAGTCCGCTCATTTGATTTCCACCACTATAGGACATCCAGATTGATAAACTTTTCCTCATTTAGCATATATGAAATTTCAAATTTATAATATCTATCCAAATCAGTTTTGCCTCTGTCTGCATTTGAACTTGAAGAATAAGCATTTCACTTCTTCCTTTCCATTACTTGCATCATTTCAGGTTTTTTTTCCTTTAGTAGTAGTAGCAGCAGTGGAACCACCCATATCAGATTGAGTAGATACGAAATTACCATATTTCAGAGCAAAGTAGTTATAAATTTCACCAGCAAGAGACTCTAAATCCTCATGTTTAATTTATACTAATGTTAAAAGCCAATGAGTCATTAAGTTGTTCCAAAGCACGTTGAACACCAAATAATTTATAACGAGGATCCATTACAGCTGCAACTGGAAAAACAAAAGGCAAGCGTTGATAATATTTCTTAATTTTTCTTCTATTGCATCAATAACAACAAAGAAAAATACATCATTTCTATAAGTTGAAAATTGTTTAGAAATTTCTAATAATTGGTTCATTACAAGATTACTTGTTGGGTACTGAACTCCGGAACAAGCTTTAGCTGTGTTGTAAAAAGGTTTCAAAAATCGCATAAGTTGAAAAGCATCTTCCCAATCCGAATCCTCAAGATTCAAAGTTGGATTTTTTGAATTATCAAATGCACTAATAGTACTAGAATATTTAAAACAAGATCTTAACATTAGATAAGTTGAATTCCATCTATTTGGAATATCATCAATAAATTTTCTTTTTCTCAAACCAATTTTTTTATGAATAATTGCAAATTCTTGTTCTCTAGAACCGGAGCAAGAAATGTAATTAATGGCTTCTCTAATTTTACATATTTGCATATTTATTAGTTTTAAACCATCTTGTACAACTAAATTACATATATGATTAACACATTTCATATGGAAAAATTTAGAATCAAAGAGGGGCTTAATTGTATTTTTTAAGAGATCAATACACACTAGATTAGCACTAGCATTATCAAGACTAATACTAATTACTTTGTTTACCACACAAAATTCATTAAATACTTGTAATATATTACCACACAAATTTATTCCATTATGTGGAAATTCAAGTAAACGAAAAGCAATAATTTTCTTATGAAGCATCCAATTAGAATCAATATAATGTGCAGTGACACAAATATAACCATTATGATTTCTTCCAGACCAACAATCAGATGTAAAACACATATTACCATTAAATTCACTAAGCTCAAGTTTTTTTCGGACATTGTATTAAATAATTTCATGCAATCACTTCTAACAGTATTTCTACTTACATACGATAAGAACGTCGAACAAATTTTTGTATGAACTCCTCAACATAACGATCCTCTGCAAATGTAAATGACATCTTGCTTGCTACGAAAAATTCCAACATTCCAAGTCTCATTCATTCCTGCAAATAAACAAAATTAGTAAAAGTAATTGAACCACCAAGAGCAGTAAAAGCATAAATTTGAGCTTGTCGAGGATCTATACAAGGCTGGACCTGTAGCGATGGGGTCCTAAGCAAAACTTAGAAAATGGGCCCCTATAGTGACCGGTTTTCTTTTTTCCCCTTTAGTTATGGTCTAAAAATAGAACAAAAAAATACAAGAATACTAAAATTATTCAATATTACTCAAACAAAACAATTATTTAAGTTGTTGAACAAAAAGAAATTAGACAATAACTCACCAATCAAGAATAAATCCTACTAAAATTTGATTTTTTTTATTTGAGTTTTTTTTCCAACTTTTTCTTTGAATGGTTTGAATTGTGAAAACAAATGTTTGTCTAATATATATATTAAAATTTACAGTACTTTTTTTTACCATTTTCTTGATAAATGAGAAACATGGAAGAAGATGATTAAAAAATATAGAGAGAATTTAAGAGAGGATTTTAAAATGATATAAATATTATAAAGAAATTAAATAATTTTGAAAAAAGAGAGGGTATAAATTATATAATATATATAATTAATAAAAAGAACTTCTAAAGAATACAGATGCGTAATATAAATAGGTTGAAGTAAAATGGCACATTTTCAGTTCATATGTGTATGGTGAAAAAAAGAAACAGAAAAAAAGGATTTTCAGGCAATTGGGCCCCCTCATTTCTTGGGCCCTTAAGCACAAGCCTGTTGGGCCTACCCACAGGTCCGGCCCAGGATCTATATGTCATCTTTCATCAAAATATTTCTTCTTATGTCAAGCCAATGTGCCAGTGCCGTCGCCATAAGGCCATTTATAAGCTTGTCTACAAATAGTGCACACTGCTTTTTTATTTATTTCATCCACTGTAAAAAATTTGTCAAACATCTGATGTTTGCTTTTTCTTCCTTGGCCCTTGAGATGATCCACTTGCTTGTACTGGATTTGTATCATACTCATCATATAAATTTATTGGAGAGTTATTATCATGTAAATGAGGATTTATAGATGAAAATTCATAGAAACCCCCCATAAGATAGTAGTGAAAATTGAAGAAATTAGAGTGTGTAGTGTAATGTAAGTTTGATGTGGTGTTTTGCAACTTGCTACAAAAAAGTAATTTTTTTCTTGTGAATTTGTTTGATTGTTAACCATGAATTTATAAGAAGCTAACATCTTTTTTTACCGTTTAACAACGTTCAATTTTTAACGTTCACTTTCAATTCTTTCAAATTTCACAGTAAATTGATAGTAAATTGGTGTGATAATACAAGAAAAAAATAAAAACGTGCAAATTGGCAAAAAAGAGGATGTCTACAGGGCCTTGTTGCATGAGCCTGCCGCCTACAGCAGGCTCATGCATTAATAATGGCAGAGGGCAGTTAAAAATTTAAAAAAGAATAATTTTCTTTTACTAAAAATTTCACGGGCCCAGCACATCTGAACTAGCCCCGATGGGCCACGAGTAGATGCCCGCGACTTGTACCGGCCAGTTATGGCTGGCCAGGGGTCCTGGACTTTTCCGGGCAGGCCGCTCACACATCTACAAATAAAAGAGACATGTGCATGTGTATTTGCTATTATTTTTTTTATAATATCCATATTACACAAAAATTTGGATTACTATTCTTTCACGTGTAGTTGTGTGTATCCATATTATCTTGCACTGGTTCCCCATTCTGTGAATTACAAATATCTTTCGACCCGACGTCTACTTATAAGAGAAAGTCAAAATTTAAATTAAAATATTTGAAAGTGTTTCATTTCATAAGTTGTAAAACTGTTTCAATATATTTTTATTTGAAGATCAAACGGAATAAAATATGACACATTTTTTTTGCATTTTACAGGTATCATGCAAACATTATTTGTTCAAATAGGGTAGGAGATAGTTTGGCAAGTTGAGGTCCGTCCTACTCAGAATGCTTGGTGTTGGGTTGTCATCGGCCTATGATTTGGAGCCTCATTATTGTAGTTTGGGTCGGGGCGTTACGATGACAGTTGAGAAAGCACATAAAGCGTTAAAAACTTTGTGAAAATATGCATGAACCTTTTGCAACAAATGGCCAAACAACGAAGAGGAACATAGCTAGTTGTTGTTCCACGTTAATCTCTACCATGTCCTTTCAACCCATATCCCCTTAACTCCATGACAAGGAATCTGAAATGGTTCGGCCTCATTCTGAAATTCTGGAAGCATCTAATCTCGTCCCTCTCCAAGCAACTCATTACGTATCTATGGCCAACATCTGAAAGTTGGAAGTAAAGAGCATTCTCATACTAGCGCAGTAGTAGTTAGTTCTTGTATATCGTCCGAGGTTACAAAATGTCATCCATTCTACATTGTATGCGTCCAAATTGTCTAGTTCCGCAAGTAACACAGGGTCATAAGCCATTGTGAATGCGAGTTCAACTACCTTACGGGGTGGATGAAGTTTTGGAAATGGGTTGGATGGGCAAGGTAGAGAAGACGGATGGAATATGGAGTTGGGTCAAGCTTACATTTGAAAAAATAGAAACAAAAAAAAAATTACATTAGAACAGCTATGTGCATGGGAAAGGTAAAATGCAAACAACATCTAACAGCTACCTATCCAAACAATCCCCTTGACAGACGTATAATGAATCTGATCTCACATCCATTTACTCTTTCTATTTTTCTCGGGCTCTCAATCACATTGTGTGCGACGAGTGGCTAGTTTTTATCACAAGATAGATTCATGCAACAATATTTTTTTCAACTATAATATGATTGATTGATACAAGTATGGCTGCAAATGACAATTGTGTGTAGGAAGACACTTTCAAAACTGGGTTACCATCATGGCTTCATAAATCAATAAGACAGAGAAGAAATCAAAGTTCAAGGAATTTTTGCACAATAAATATATATAATATTCAGGGAACTATTGTGTACTGTGGAATTTCTTGGTTTTTGACTGTCTTTGGTCTGATTTACACCGTTACGAATAATGGCAAAGAATAATGAGTAATCGATATGAGGGACGGGGGCGCTTGCAAATGTATGATGAAGGAGAAAATCACTATGCTACTACATGTGTACTACCAGAGAAAATGTAGAATACCACGTATAGAATAATACTACACCAGTACTCATATAACACTTTTATTATTATTGTTGTTGTTATTATTATTATTATTATTATTATTATTATTATTTTGCAATAACATATAGAAACAGTAAATAACATGTACACTTCAAGATTACAACAATGCACTACAAGAAATAGAGGCTACAACGACGAAATTTTGTAACGACATGTAATGTCGTCGCTGTAGCTTTGCCTACACCATCGACACTAGAAAGTCGTGTCTATAGGGTGTGTCTATAATGACGACACTTGTAGTCGGCGTTGTGAATTGGTGCCTACAGTGAAGACATATAATTGTCGTTGCTAAAAAATTAGTGGGAAGATTTCCCGCCTTTGTTGTTACATTTACTGACAATAAAGTTGTCAATTGCTTTAGAAAATATTGTCGCTATAGTTGTAATAATTTATATAATACATACAAAGAAATTACTAAAAGTTAACTCAACACAATTAAAAAACTCCTTTGTTTCCATATGCTAGGTCATGTGTCTGAGTCCTAGTGCCACCAAATAATGAAAGGTAATAAATACGCATCGTCCCAGGTTGGGTTATGGGGCGATTTGACTCAAATAGTGCTGGGGCAGGTAAAAATAATTTTTTAATTACGAACTTCGTTAAGAGTTACAGCAACGACATATGTTGTAGCCGCTAGAAATGTCACCACAATAGGTGAAAAAGTCGTCGGTGTTTGACTATTGCCACGAGTCTGTTTGACTGTCGACATTTACGCGTAAGAAGACACTTTCAAAACTGGGTTACCATCATGACTTCATTGAAAGTGATGGCCCGAAAAAGTGGAAACTAATATGATATAGTAGAAACAAAAGTTCAGGGAATCCTTATACAATAAATATATATAATATTCAGGGAACTATTGTATACTGTGAAATTTCTCAGTCTTTGACTGCCTTTGAGTGTCTCGTATCTATGGTAAAATTTTTTGGTCTGATTTTTACCATTACGAATTATGGCGAGGAATAAATCGTAATCTATATTGGAGACGGGGTCGCTAGAAAATGTAGAATGAAAGACAAAATCACTAATTTACTACACGCGTACTACCAGAGGAAACGTAGAATACCATGTGTAGAATACTACACAAGTACTCATATAAGACTTCTATTTTTTATAGTAACATATGGGAACAATAATTAATATGTACATTTCAATATTACAATAATATACTACAAGAACTAGGGGCTACAATGACCATATTTTGCAACGACATGTAATGTCGTGGCTGTAGCTTTACATACACTGGCGACACTAGAAAGTCGTCTCTCTAGGGTCTACAGTGATGACATATAATTGTCATTGCTATAGGGTGTGCTTTACAGCGATAACATATTTATGTCGTCGCTAAAAAATTGGCGCAAAGATTTCCCTCCTTTATTGTTACATTTACCCACGATAAAGTTGTCACTACAGATAAAATATCGTCGCTATAACTGTAATAATTTATATAATATGTATTATAAATACATAGAACTTACTAAAAGTTAACTAAGTACAATTGGTGAACTCATTTGTTTCAAGATACTTGGTCATGTGTTCGAGTCCTGTGCCACCAAATAATGAGAGGTAATAAATAAGTATCATCCCGGGTCAGATTATGAGGCGAATTGACTTGATTGGTGCTGGGGCAGGTGAAAATAATTCTTTAGTTATGTAATTCGTTAAGAGTTATAGTGGCAACATATGTGGTCACCGCTAGAAATGTCGCCACAATAGGTAAAAAAAGTCATCGCTGTTTAACTATTGCCACGAGTCTGTTTGACTATTGACATTTGTGTGTATAAAGACATTTTCAATATTGGTCTACCATCATGGCTTCACTGAAAGAAAAAAAGTGATGGCCAGAAAAAGTGGAAACCAATAAGACAGAGAAGAAACAAAAGTTCAGGGAATATTGTACAATAAATATATATAATATTCAGAGAACTATAGTATACTGTGAAATTTCTCGGTCTTTGACTGCCTTTGAGTGTTTTGTATCTACGGTAAAGTTTTTTGGTCTGATTTTTACCATTCCAAATTATGGCTAGGAATAATGAGTAATTGATATGGGAGACGGGGTCGCTAGCAAATATAGGATGAAAGACAAATCGTTATATTGCTACATGAGTATTGGTATAAGACTTCTATTTTTTATAGTAACGTATGGAAACAATAAATAATATGTACATTTCAAGATTACAGTAATACACTACAAGAAATAAGGGCTATAGTGATGATATTTTGCAACCACATGTAATGGCATCAATGTGGGTTTACCTACATGGGCGACACTAGAAAGTCGTCTCTGTAGGGTGTGTCTACAGAAACGACACGTGTAGCTACCGCTGTAGGTTATTGCCTACAGTGATGACATATAATGTGATTGAATCGTCTAGTCCGCAAGTAACACATGGTCATAGGTCATTGTTAATTCGAGTTCAACTAATTTAGGAGTGGATGAAATTTTAGAGATGGGTTAGATAGGCAGGGTCGAGGAGATGGATGATATATGGAGTTGGTTCAAGCTTACATTTGAAAAAATAGAAAAAAAATTACATTAGAACAGTTGTATGCATGGGAAAGGTAAAATGAAAGCAATATCTAACAGCTACCTGCCCAAACAATCTCCTTGACAGACGTATAGAGAATATGATCTCACATCCCTTTGCTCTGTCCATTTTTCTCAGGCTCTCAATCACATTGCGTGCAGCGAGGGGATAGTTTTTAGCACAAGATAGATTCATACAACAATAATTTTTTTCAATTGTAATATGATTGATTGATACAAGTATAGCTGTGAATGACATTTGCACGTAGCAAGAATCTTTCGAAACTAGGTTACCATCATGGCTTCATCGAAAGAAAAAAACTGAATGCCAGAAAAAATGGAAACCAATAGGATAGAAAAGAAACCAAAAGTTCAGGGAATCTTTGTACAATAAATATATATAATATTCAGAGAACTACTGTATACTGTGGAATTTCTTGGTCTTTGACTGCCTTTGCTTATTTTGTATCTACTGTAAAGATTTTGGTCTAATTTTCACAATTACGAATGATAGCGAGGAATAATGAGTAATCGATATGGGAGACGAGGTCGCCAGCAAATGTAGGATGAATGAGAAGATCACTATGCTGGTACACAAGTACTACCAGAGGAAATTTAGAATACCACGTAAATAATACTACACAAGTACTCACATGAGACTTCTATTTTTTTATTGTAATGCAGGGAAATAATAAATAATATGTACATTTCAAGATTACAACTCACTACAAGAAATAAGGGCTACATTGACGATATTTTTACAATGACATGTAATGTCATCGCTATAGCTTTACCTACACCCACGATACAAGTAAGTCGTCTCTGTAGGGTATGTCTAAAACAACAACAAGTGTAGTCGTCGCTGTAGGTTGGTGCCTACAATGACAACATATAATTGCTTTGCCGTAGGGAGTGCCCTACAGCGACAACATATTTATGTCATCACTAAAAAATTGGCGGGAACATTTTCCGCATTTGTTGTTACATTTATCGACGATAAAGTTGTCACTATAGACAAAATATCATCGCTACAGTTGTAGTAATTTATATAATATGTATTATAAATGTAAAGAAATTACTAAAAGTTAACTCAGTATAATTAATGAACTCCTTTGTTTCCATATGCTAGGTCATGTGTTCGAGTCATAGTGCCACCAAATAACGAGAGGCAATAAATAAATATCGTCTCAGGTCGGGTTATGGGGCGAGTTGACTCAAATGGTGTCGGAGTAAGTAAAAATAATTTTTTAATTACGAAATTCGTTAATAGTTATGAAGACATATGTTGTAGCCGCTGGAAATGTCGTTGCAATAGGTAAAAAAGTCATCACAGTTTGACTGTTGTCACGAGTCTGTTTGACTATTGACATTTACATGTAGGAAGAAACTTTCAAAACTGGGTTACATCATGGCTTCATTGAAAGAAAAAAACTGCCAGTGAGAAAAAGTGGAAAAAAATAGGACAAAGAAGAAACAAAAGTTCAAGAAATCTTTTTACAATAAATATATATATATAATATTTAGGGAACTATTGTATACTGTGAAATTTCTCGGTCTTTTACTGCCTTTGGGTATTTCGTATCTACGGTAAAAGTTTTTAGTCTAATTTTTACCATTATAAATGATGGCAAGGAATAATGGATAATCGATATGGGAGAGGTGGTCACTAGTAAATGTAGGATGAAGGAGAAAATCACTATGCTGCTACACGAGTACTACTAGAGAAAATGTAGAATATCATGTATAGGATACTACAAGAGTACTCATATAAGACTTCTATTTTTTTTTTTTTTACAGTAGAGTATGGAAACAATAAATAATACGTACATTTCAATAATACAATAATACATTATCCGAAACATGGGCGACAAAGATGATATTTTCAACGACATTTGATGTCATCGTTGTAGCTTTACCTACACCGGCGACACTAGAAATTCGTCTCTATAGTTGTGTCTACAACGACAATACGTGTAGTCGCCGCTATAGGTTTGCACTACAACGACAACATACTTATGTCGTCACTAAAAAATTGGTAGGAAGATTTCCCGCTTTTGTTGTTACATTTACCGACAATAAAGTTGTCGCCATAGACAAAATATCATCGCTATAGTTGTAATAATTTATATAATATATATTAAAAATGCAAAGAAATTACTAAAAGTTAACTCAGCACAATTAATGAACTATTTTGTTTCTATATGCTAGGTCATGGGTTCGAGTATTAGTGCCACCAAATAATGAGAGGTAATAAATAAGCATCATCCTGGGTTGGGTTACAGAACGGTTTGACTTGAATGGTGCTCGGACAGGTAAAAATAATTTTTTAATTATGAAATATGTTAAGAGTTACAGCGACGATATATGTTAGCCGCTAGAAATATCGCCGCAATAGGTAAAAAAGTCATCGTGTTTTGACTATTACTACGAGTATGTTTGACTATTGACATTTGCGTGTAGGAAGACACTTCAAAACTAGGTTACCATCATGGCTTCATTGGAAGAAAAAAACTGATGGCCAGAAAAAATGGAAACTAATAAGACAGAGGAGAAACAAAAGTTCAGAGAATCCTTGTACAATAAATAGTGCACACTGCTTTTTTATTTATTTCGTCCACTGTAAAAATTTGCCAAACATCTAATGTTTGCTTTTTCTTCCTTGGCCTTTGAGATGATCCATTTTCTTGTACTGGATTTGTATCATACTCCTCATCTAAATTTATTGGAGAGTTACTATCGTGTAAATAAGGATTCATAGATGAAAATTCACAGGAACCCTCCATAAGATAGTAGTGAAAATTGAAGAAATCATAGTGCGTAGTGTAATGTAAGTTTGAGGTGGTGTCTTACAACTTGCTACTGATAATTAATTTTTTGCTTGTGAATTTGTTTGATTGTTAACCATGAATTTATAAGAAGCTAACATCTTTTTTTACCATTCAACACGTTCAATTTTTAACGTTCACTTTCAATTCTTTCAAGTTTCACAGTAAATTAATGTGACAGTACAAGAAAAAAAATTAAAAACGTGCAAATTGGTCAAAAAATAGGGCAGGAGTAGCATGCGACTTTAATAATGGCAGAGAGCTGTAAAAAATTTAAAAAAATTAATTAAAAATTTCACGGGCCCAACACATCTGAACCAGTGGGATGTGAGTAGCGGCCCACGACTCGGACCGGCCAGTTCCAAGCTGACCTGTGGTCCACGGCTTTTCCAAGCGGGCCGCTCTTGACACCTCTATAAATAAAGGAGACACGTGAAAATGTATTTGCTATTATTTTTTTATAATATCCATATTACACAAAAATATGGACTACTATTCTTTCACGAGTAGTTGTATATATCCATATTATCTTGCACTGGTTCTCCATTCCGTGAATTACAAATATCTTTCGACCCGATGTCTACTTATAAGAGAAAGTCAAATTTTAAATCAAAATATTTGAAAGTGTTTCACTTAATGAGTTGTAAAACTGTTTCAATGTATTTTTATTTAACAATCAAAGAGATTGAAATATGGCACATACTTTTTGCATTTTGCAAGTATAATGCAAACATTATTAGTTCAAATTGCGCAAAGGATAGTTTAGCAAGTTGAGGTCTGTCCTACTCGGAATGCTTGGTGTTGGGGTGCCATCGGCCTATGATTTGGGGCCTCATTATTGTAGTTTGGGTCGGGCGTAAAGATGACAGCTGAGAAAGCACACAAAGCATTAAGAACTTTTTGAAAATATGCATGAACCTTTTGCAATGAATGGCCAAACAATCCCACAATGACATGCTAGCTAACTCTATGGGAAACAATGAAAAGGAACTTAGCTAGTTGTTGTTCCACGTTAATCTCCACCGTATCCTTTCAACCCATATCCCCTTAACGACATGACGAGGAATTTGAAATGGCTCGGCCTCATTCTGAAATTCTGGAAGCATCTAATCTTGTCCCTCTCCAAGCAACTCATTACGTATTTGTGGCCAATATCTGAAAGTTGGGAGTGAAGAGCATTCTCATACTAGCGCGGTAGTAGTTAGTTCTTGCATATCATCTGAGGTTAGAAAATGTCAACCATTCTAAGTTGTCCGTGTTCAAATTGTCTAGTTCCGCGAGTAACGCAGGGTTACCATCATGACCTCATTGAAAGAAAAAAAACTGATGGCCAGAAAAAGTGGAAACCAATAGGATATAGTAGAAACAAAAGTTCAGGGAATCCTTATACAATAAATATATATATAATATTCAGGGAACTATTGTATACTGTGAAATTTCTCAGTCTTTGACTGCCTTTGAGTGTTTTGTATCTCCGGTAAAGTTTATTGTTCTGATTTTTACCACTACGAATTATTGCGAGGAATAATGAGTAATCGATATAGGGGACGGAGTCGCTAGCAAATGTAGAATGAAAGACAAAATCACTATGCTGCTACACGCATACTACCAGAGGAAACGTAGAATACCACGTGAAGAATACTACACGAATACTCATATAAGACTTCTATTTTTTTATAGTAACATATGGGAACAATAATTAATATGTACATTTCAATATTACAATAATATGCTACAAGAAATAGGGGCTACAAAGACCATATTTTGCAACAATATGTAATGTCGTGGCTGTAGCTTTACATACGCTGGCGACACTAGAAAGTCGTCTCTGTAGGGTGTGCTCTACAGCGATAACATAATTATGTCGTCACTAAAAAATTGGTGGAAAGATTTCCCTCCTTTATTGTTACATTTACCGACGATAAAGTTGTCGCTACAGACAAAATATCGTCGCTATAGTTGTAATAATTTTTATAATATCTATTATAAATGCAAAAAAACTACTAAAAGTTAACTAAGTACAATCGGTGAACTCATTTGTTTCCATGTGCTAGGTCATGTGTTCAAGCCCTAGTGCCACCAAATAATGAGAGGTAATAAATAAGTATCATCCCGTGTCGGATTATGAGGCGAGTTGACTTGATTGGTGTTGGGGATGGTGAAAATAATTCTTTAGTTATGCAATTCGTTAAGACTTACAGTGGCAAAATATATGGTCACCACTAGAAATGTAAAAAACTCATCGCTATTTGACTATTGCCACGAGTCTGTTTAACTATTGAGATTTGTGTGTAAGAAGACATTTTCAATACTGGTCTACCATCATGGCTTCATTGAAAGAAAAAAACTGAAGGCCAGAAAAAATGGAAACCAATAAGACAGAGAAGAAACAAAAGTTCAGGGATCCTTGTACAATGAATATATATAATATTCAGAGAACTATAGTATACTGTGAAATTTCTCAGTCTTTGACTCTCTTTGAGTGTTTTGTATCTACGGTAAAGTTTTTTGGTCTGATATTTACCATTACGAATGATGACAATGAATAATGAGTAATCGATAGAGGAGATGGGGTCGCTAGCAAATGTAGGATGAAAGACGAGATCACTATGCTGCTATACGAGTACTACCAGAGGAAATGTAGAATACCATGTGTAGAATACTACACAAGTACTCATATAAGACTTCTACTTTTTTATAGTAATGTTTGAGAACAATAAATAATATGTACATTTCAAGATTACAATAATACGCTACAAGAAATAGGGGCTACAACGATGATATTTTGCAACGACATTTAATTTCGTCGATATAGCTTTACCTACATATTGCGCGCAGCTTGGGCCCAGTTTTTAGCGGAAGATAGATTCATGCAGCAATATTTTTATCAACTATAATATGATTGATTACTACGGTGAATGGCATTTGCTAGTAGGAAGACACTTTCAAAAATGGGTTACCATCATGGCTTCATTGAAAGAAAAAAACCCGACGGCCAGAAAAAGTGGAAACCAATAGGACATAGAAGAAACCAAAAGAAAAAAATGGGAAAATAGTTGAAAATACTTGATTCAAAAGAAAAAAAGAAATCTAGACTCCACATTCAGTGAAAATCTCAACGCTAAACTATATTAACCTCTCTAGCACTGATATTCAATCATTATATTTCACTTCTCAAGTAATTTTCCTTTAATTTTCACGTGTTATGGGTATATTTACTTAACTACATATTTATTCTGCTTCCCTACTCGATAGGTTTGCTTAGACTTGGGGTTCTTCTATGTAATCAATCATACAATTGATGAGGAATTTGTGGATAAAGTTTTTGCCCAAAGCTGAAGGTTCTTAGATTTACCAATCAAATAGGAAATGAGGCTTTCAAAGAATGAAAATCATCGAGAGTATACTATTTGGATGAACACTTGGATCCTGTCAATCAAATATAAGGTTCGTTTTGCTGCCACAGACATGAATTATTCTCAGTGTTCTAAAAAGCTCGCTTAGGCAGCGCTTATGCTCAAAACTTGGGCTTCACGCTTCGCCACACTTTGCGATTTATCACCCATTAATCACGCTTTTATCACGCATTTGTGCACTTAGGCGTGCCTAGGCCTAATGCTCGACCTCAACGCTTTTCCACGCCTTACGTTTTTTAGAACCTTAATTATTCTTATGGGAAAATTGTGAAGAATTTCCTGAAACTTTAGATGCATTTTTTGTAGAGAAACTCTACTTTCTAAGGCTCATTGTCTTTAGCAATGTGTGCATGGGACTATAAGGATCATCACCTTTCTCCCTTCTTTGTATTTATTAAGAATCTTCAGTAACTATTCAAAATATACTCGGATCATACATGAGATAGATGTATTCTTCTGAATTTGGTTTATGAAGATGGGGTAGTCAAGGAAAAACAAAGAAAATAGAAGCAGATTTCCTTTTTAGGAGGGTTTCAAAAAGTGATAATATTTTAGTAGTGATTTTTACCCAGGGTGAAAATTGGGAATATTTTATGGTGTCCATTGGATACTATTTTATAAAGTCTAATGTATTATGTGGCAAGTGTCCATTGGACACATTGAAAGATCGGAAGAGCGTCATGACCTCATTTCCCCCTAATGTTTCCAAATTGACACTTACCACATAATACATTGGATTCTATAAATAGTGTCTAATGGATACCATAGAACATATCATCTTAGGCAGATAGTATCATTTATATTTTAGCTCAGTTCAATAATATGAACCATCCAAAAGAGTATGACTAATTTACCATCTTTTGTTTAATCCATAATTATCACAATCAATTGATCGTCATTTGTAACTAGATTTTCACCCGTGCGTTGTACGGCTAATACCAAAACAAATTATATGTGATAATTAATACATAAGACTGAATAACGTATTATTATCAGTACTTGCCAACCGTAATATTTTGTTATCTTGTCGTGTACTAATACTTGTTATATTTTACGTGATATTAGGAAATAGAGTATTTTGTTTTACTTAGTACCTGTATTATAACAAACATTTAATAAACTTTTTTATTCAGATACATGAGGAATGTAGGGGCGGGGAAGGAAATTCAAATAGAGACAGGTGTGGTTCGAACAAAATGTTAATTATAAATTATTTTTCAAAAACTATTTTATTTATTTATTGAGTGAAATATTAAAACATTCCGAAGTATTTAAATAAAGTTTGTATAATGAGAATAAAAATTATTAAATGATTACAATCTCATATAAAAACTATATATAAAAATATACGAAACATGAGACCTTCAAATCTCGGACATTTTTCATATCGAAAAAAGTAAATCTCATCAACTAATCAGTAATTTTAAATGAAGCTAGATTCTCACAAAACCAGAATCTTATCTTGAAGATAGAAGAAGATAAAAGAAAATTAAGATCAGAACAACTAAATCTAATCAAATCAATTTAAATCGGAACAATAGAGATATAGATGACCGTAAGAATTATTGCAACAAATCTAAAAAGTCTAAAATATCCTAAAAATTTGCAGTTTTGGAGGAAAATTTGCGGTACAACTGTTAGCAGACTACTTTCCTTTTATATATATAAGTGTGTATGTGTGTGTGTGTATATATATATATATGTAGATTTTGGAAATTAATTGAAAACTGCATCAGGAATAGTGTCAAGAAAATAAATTTAATATCAAATGTTGTGTTTAAAGAAAGTATTATGGTTACTCAAAAAAAAAAAAAAAAAGAAGGTATTATGGATTTTGTATTAATTAATCTTAAACCAATTACCAAATTTATCTTCGTTTTGTTACTAATACTATTTCCGCGTTTCAGGGATATATTCTACTAACTCCAATTCAATTTAATGTGGACTAACGGTGAACCGCAAACTTCCAAGTTTGGCAAGTGAACTTCAGCCACATAAGCCGCCGTCTCAAGACAAAATCTCCGGCGCATTATAGTAAACATTAACCCGCCTGATCTATCATACGCCACTAATGTGACGCCAAGGCGATCGACTTAACTTCGTCGTCTCTCTCAATTCTTTTTCACATGTGCACGCATTTCATTAGTTTCCGTAATGAAATTCTTGATTCCATTCCAATTATTGATTACACCGTAATATATATTTCTCGTTTTGCCAAAGAAGGTAATAATAAGTGAAAAAGTTCTCCGAAAATTCAATGGCTTCCGTACAGCTATTCAAATACAGTCCTTCTACGCTTTCAGTTTCGTCTCACTCTCAGTCTAATAATCAAAGAAAATTCGGCAAGTTCTGCTCGGAGCTCAATTCACGGATTCGGTATTCCAGAATTGCGTTGCATAATAGGAGGCGTACGCTTTCTTGTAAGATTCAAGAAGGTGAAAATCAAAGCAGTGGTAAGTAATTCTGTACAAGTGTTTTTCATGTAATATGTGCATGTGACTTTGGGGATTTAAACATTACGAGCGCATGTGAAATTGTTAATTAAAAATCAAACTTCTAATGGTGTAAAAGCTAAAGTAATTTTAATTTCGTGGTAATTGGGAACATAAATTGCTACTTAAATTGCAATTTTGCTAATTGCACAATTGATTTTGCATTGAGGTTGAGGTGATAAATGGTTGAAGTTGAAGGATGCCATTTTAGCTGGCAGAGGATTTATTAAATTCCATATATATATTCTGAGTTCTGACAAGAAGCAAGCATGGAAGAACCTGTTGCCCGAATCTTTTTCTTTGTTAGCTTATTTTTGTTCTTGAAATTTTGCTGAGCTCTAATGCATCAGCAATCAAATATGGCCATTGGAGACTGTAAAATGACATACATAGATGTGAGCGGATCCTTTGCTGCTAGCTGCAATATCTTCTTTTCCTTGTTATCATATATTTGGATGAAAAATGCTACACTATGCAGAGGTGCTTATAACAAGTTTAAAATGACTTTAAATAACAACACTAGTTAAATGAGAAACATGTCAACATATTTAATTCCGCCTATCATTTAGCGTCACATTTGTTGTCATGTAGGCTAGTTCTAAGAACTGTGGTCGCACTCCCACATAGCATAATTACACAAGCACTCCCCGTCAGTGTCCCACAAACATACTATACATTTTAATTCTCCTCCATTTTTCTTTTTCTTTAAAATCATTTTTTTTAACCTAGTAAATGTTAATCTTTGCACAATGTGACTTGTTATGGCCATAAACCACTCTTAAGCTACTGAGGCAAGATGCTCTGTTTTGTTGATTAGTTGGGTACTTCAGTTTCTTGTTTTGGTTTTTAACTTGATTGGATGAGCCCAAATACGCATGCCTGTCACATGTGGTTTCAGGTGAAGAACCTCCTGAGTCATTGTTTATGAAAGAATTAAGGAGACGAGGTATGACACCTACGTCATTGCTTGAGGAAAAGAATAGGAGTGTTGAGAGCAATGATGAAACGAGGTCCAAGGAAGAAGATGGGGGTGTCTCACATAGAAATGCAGTGAGAACAGATTCTGAAAAGAATATATTTAACCAAAGGGAGCAGTCTATGGCACTGAACAGTGAAGGTCTTGAGGTGTTTACATTTTCTCTTGTTTTCATTGGGTAACTAAACAGGTTTAAAGTTCAATGAAAGTAGTTTGCATTTTCATCCAACTAGGCATTTTATTCTTATCCATTTAGCAATGTTGCAATTCTCGTTCTAGGTCCATGCATGTAACACCTTTTTCATTTGAGCGACGAGGTTGTGATGTTGCTTTCTTTCCTATGTTTAAGGCAAAATAGAAATGTTATGAAGTCATTATGCTCCCAAACTTGAGTTGTCATTAATTGGAAGCAAAGCAATTTTTGTCTGCCAGTCTTCCAGCAAAACACAAACTAATGCTCCAAATCTTGGTAATAAATGATGAAATATGAATTATGGACACAGACGTTTGTCCTTGCGAGGACATATGGCCAAACTGGATTCGTCCATAAAGTTTAATGAAACAGTGTATGGCTAAGAGTAACACTGACATGTTTAGCTTTCATAAGGTTTAACAAATTAGAAAAAAGACTCTGAATTTTGTATAGAGACGGTGTGGTTTATTCATACCATTACAGGATTCATCTGACATGTGGTACATTTATAGATAAATGTAAATGTTTTCATGGCTTAATATATAATTTTTGTTAAAATTCTGTCCTTTATTTGTATTTATAATATGATCAAGGTATTTATTTTTCTTTTCTGTTTTAGGGTTTGTTTCCACGGGCTAAACTTTTGCTTACACTCGGAGGAACTTTCTTTTTGGCTTTTTGGCCATTGATTCTCGTAACTGTTGCATCTTTTGCTGCCCTGTATCTGGTATGTTCTGTAACTTGGTTCAGATTATTGAGCCATGTATGTTGTCATTTGGCATAGTTTATATTTATTCCTAGAAACAACATAGGTGATTGTCATCACGGTCAAGATGGGTTATAAAATTATATAGAATCATTGATTAAAAACCTGGAAAAATGAGAGAATTATTTAGATGCTGGAGGTATATTTCGTCTACCTTCAGAAGATAGATGAAACTGAAGAGAAGCCTAGTATGAAATCCAATCAGTCACTCTTACTATAACTGAAAAGAATGGACTTAGCATACTAGCCTGTTTCCTGTGTTGGGATTATCATGGCAAAGCCTTTTACACTCGGCATCACAAGTTTTTATACTATTTCGCTGCTCCAGCAAAATTTGGACATTACCTTGCAATCAGGAAAGAAATGGTGTAAGTTTTACCTAAATTTATATGTGTACAAAAAGTTTAGTGTAACGAACAATATAATTGGTAGGGTCTTGTTTTTCCACACATTGATCCAGTTTAAGACATATCACATTACTTTTGATGGGCCACTTTTGAGTTGTACACTTCCTTTGTACAAGTAGTCATTCGAATTTGCATTACAATAACTGACAAATAATATATTCTAGCTGAATAACTTTCTGGTCCTTGCTGTTCCATTGCTTTTTCTGCATTATGATTTTATTGAATCAAGCTCTAGCAGATTTGTCCCATTTTTATTGTAATTGTTAGCATGATGGTAATTTTTGTACATTTTTCTTTGGAGTTAGTTTCTCCATATGATTAGCATTGAACAGGAGCTTTTCTGTTAATTGTTTTTCTTTGTGGGTTATCCTGCAATATTTTTGTTAATTTTCCTTTTCTGTCAAGTTATTTAGCATAAATTATCTATATTGATCAAGCCCCATCATGCTTTTTTCACCTGCAGTATTTTGGACCATCTTTTGTTCATGATGGAAGTGAAACTCCTACGAGTTCACCTCAGTATATAGATCCTTATGCACTACTTGAAGAAAAAAGAATAGACCAAACAGCCCCTAGTCTGAAGTAATGAGTTGAGCTCACCAACCAGCGTCTCATGGTCAGCTATACACTTCTTTACTTCTCTTTGCCTAATCACTTTTTGTAAAAGTCTCTGAACTTGTGATATGTTCTTTTCTGCTTCATTGTATTGGCCAATTGATTGACACTCTTTCCACTTTTATTATGGCCTTTTGTCAGAATGTGAATAGAACTTAGCTCTCACTTACTATAATAGGTGCTGCCCTGATAACATTAACTTTGAATACAAACCGGTAATTATTTGTAAGGCTACCTGATTAATAAAAGAATTCAAATCTGATGCTGTAATAAACACAGAGAGGCCAAAAAAAAAAAAAAGTTGTTTTCCAACCATTTGAAAAATAATATTTCAATTTAGGTATATATACTCATCCGTTCAACACTAAATACCAAGTTGTCTGGCACCGTCAACTCCTTCGGGAAGTTTGCTTATTGTACGGCATGAGAAATATTCGCAATGTTTTT
>CAVNYN010285702.1:0-24866 GCA_963692815.1 Nyctanthes arbor-tristis | reverse complement strand
CTCCTGGATTCAGGTAAATGATCCAAAGGACTGGAATGCTGGTTGCAGGGCAACGTTCAACGAGACCCTGTTAAAATCTCCTCAAGTGAAATTTGTGGAGATACCTCGTGCAGATTTCTATGGTTTTGATATGAATTACACTAATGCTGTCACATTAGAAGCTTGCAGGGATATGTGTTTGAGGGATTCTCGTTGCCTTGCGTTTAGCTAACGGATATTGGGGCAGGGCTACTGTTTTGTGAAAAGTGCACTCTTGGATGGATTTGAAACTCCAGATTACCCTGGAAGCATATACATTAAAGTACCAACTAGTTTACAGACACCAAAACGTTCGCTTCTTTATAAATCGAGAACAATGTGCACATCTGCAGAAACAGAACACTTCTTAAGATCTGCAAAAAGACAGAATTGGACTTACATCTACTCATTTTGCGCGGCCTTGGGAGCAATTGAGCTAATGTTCATAATGTTGGGCAGGTGGTTTTTGTTCAGAAATCACGGTGTCCCAGCTTCAGTCGAGGCTGGTTATCACATGATAGCTAGCAATTTCAAGAAGTATACTCATGCTGAACTCAAGAAAGCAACCAACAATTTCAAGAACGAGCTTGGAAGGGGAGGTTCGGGTGCAGTTTTCAGGGGCGTATTATCAGATGGGAGGGAGGTGGCAGTAAAGAAACTGGGGGATGGGTTTCAAGCCCAAGATGAGTATTCAGCAGAAATAAGAACAATTGGAAAAATCAATCACATGAATCTAGTGAGAATGTGGGGATTTTACTCGGAAGGAAGGCATCGTCTCTTAGTCTGAGTACGTGGATAACTTGTCATTGGACAAGCATCTTTACGACACTAGTTTCCTCCTGACGTGGAAGCAGAGGTTTGCTGTTGCATTAGGGACAGCCAAAGGCTTAGCCTACCTCCATCACGAGTGTCTCGAATGGGTGATTCATTGTAATGTGAAACCCGAAAATATATTGCTAGATGCAGAATTCCAACCCAAGATTGCAGATTTCGGCTTAGCAAAGCTTTCCCAGAGAGGTGGCCCCAGTTCCTTATTCACCAGAATTCGAGGGAGAAAAGGTTACATGGCTCCGGAGTGGACTCTAAACCTCCCAATCACAGCTAAAGTAGATGTATATGGATATGGCACTGTACTCCTTGAAATGGTGAGGGGAATTAGGCTTTCAAATTGGGTTGTAGACGATGAATACAAGGATGAAGTACCTCTTACGAGTTTTGTTAAGACAGTGAAGAAAAAGATTGAGCATGGAAATTCAAACTCCTCATGGGTGGAAAGTTTGGTGGATCCAAGACTGGAAGGCAAGTTTAGTAGAAAACAGGCAGAAAAATTGATCCAGATCGGAAGAGCATTTCTTGCATACATGAACACAGAAAGAACCGCCCAACTATGGCTTCTGTTGTTCAAACTCTACTGGAATCTGATGATGAAACAGAATTGCGGGTTTGAGACAACTAGAATTGTATCATTTGAATTCTAAGTTAATGTTTTCCTTCTACTCTACTATAGTTAAAGTGAATAGATTGTGGTAATACACAGTAGCCAATCTTAATCTTGAAAGTGTATTTCTGAATCCTTACTTAAACAATAAGAGGATGTCGGCTGATCCCGTTGAAGATCATAACGGTTTTCACTGTTTAAATCTAGATAGAAGTTTAGAAATTTGCTTGTGGTTTGGTTTAATTTGACCCGATTTGCCTTAGCTTCGAGAAAATATAGGTGGATTCAATTGAAGGCCAGAGGCTAATTCTGTGAATGACGTTTATATCCTTTCATGCAGTGGTCAATTTCGAGTAAATTTAATCAATGTTCATCAAACTTCGCCTCATATTTTTACTTATTCAACTATAAAATGTATTTCATTGCTCACCAATCTATCTCAATACTTTCCCATCCATCATCCGCCTCATTTCCATCTATACAAACTAACAGAACAAATATGTAGTAGATGAATATGTGACGTGACATATAACGCCGTTAAAAGACGCCAAATAGACAAAAAAAAAAAAGAAAAGAAAAATAGTGCAACCAACCAAAAAGCAAATCAGGATTTCAGTTTTTTTGACATTGCATCCAAAAAAATATTAAAATCCAGAAATCAAGTGCATCCTTCAGTTGGCTAACAATTTTAAATTTGAAAATCAAATTGCCCATGAAGTGAGAAGAAAAGCAAAAGTCGGAAAACATAGAAGAATCTCTGTTGCAAAGAAAGAAAGTAATCAATCATTGAAAAAAGGGAAAAAAATGAAAAAACCTTCAAAGTTTGAAAATCAAACGCTTTGTGTAAATTTTCAGCTGAGTTTTATCTGTTTTTCATCATATTTTTCTGCCTAGATTATATATGAAAATCTTAAATTTTGTAATTTAAACCTTTATCCAAAGCCTAATTCTCAAAATCACACTTTTTTATGTCTATTTGGTGTATTTTAACAACGTTATATGTCACGTCACACATTCATCTGCCACATATTTTATTCTGTTAGTATATATGGACGGAAATGAGGAAGATGACAGATGGGAAAAAATTGAAATAGATGGATAAGCAATAACATACATATTACAATTAAGTGTGCAACTAATTATATGAGGTGAAGTCTGCTGAGTATTGGTTAAGTTTACTCAGTCAATTTCCTTGAAAAAAAAAAAAAGAAACCGATGGTATAAAAATATTAATGCAACTTAATATTTGTACTTAAAAAAAAAAAAAAATTGACTTGTATAAAAAAAAATTTGACTCGCTACATCATTCGTCCTAGCTAGTAAATATAGTTACACATCATTATTGTTGATTGAGAACATAGGGGGAAAAGAAAGAATATATATATATATATATATATATACACACACAAAATAAATAAATTTGTGAAATGCGAAAAATATAGAGGAGATAAATTGAAAGAATGAAGTCTCGAGATAGAATAAGAACTCGAACATGAATAAATATACACCTTTAATGAGATATATATTCAAGTTTTTATTCCCCTACTACTTCAAAACATGATCAGTGTCCTAAAAAGCGTGAGGCGTAGAAAAGCGTTAAGGCCAAGTATTGAGCTTAAGCGTGCCTAAGCGTAACAATGCGCAATAAGAGCGCAACCAATGTGTGATACAGCGCAAAGCGTGGAGCCCAATCTTCAAGCCTAGGCGACTCTTAGGCGAGCTTTTTAGAATAGAGAACATGTGTTCGCTTAGGGGAAAAGGATGTATTGAAGTATATCCAAATATCTAAACTCGGTCAGTTGTTAACAAATATGGGTTCATATGTTGTGAAATTCGGACTTTTGATTGTTAACAAGTGTATTCAAAAGTTACTTCAGTTATTCGTCTTCAAAGTGTACGAAAAAATAAGAACGTAATCTATACGATCAAGATAACCCCACAAACCATAATTTTGGCGCTCCAACTTGCCTTAAGACTTGGAAAAAAAAATGCTAATAGGATATCATATGATGGCAAGAAGTATTCAAAATCTGCATTAGTATTTTGGAATAATATACCAAAATGCACCGCGTATATTGTAGATTCGCATGTAAGTTGGAAAATTAGTATATGCCTGATTCAAAGTCAAATTTTTATTTGAAAACCAATATTTAATTTGAAGCATACTTTTCTTTAGTTAATTAATAGATTCATATAGTAATAGTTGAGAGTGTGACTGGAATACATTATTGCTAGATATCTATTTACGTTACTTTCTATATATATTGATCGTGAGAATAATGACTAGAATTTAGATATGTTCTAAAACATTTGCGTATAAGGTTGATACAGTCTTTATCCCGTCCAAGTGCAAGGCATGATGGAGTTTCACGTTGTTTAATTTACTGGAATTTATAAGATGTGGGTTCTGAAATTGCTACTACAGATTTTTTAAGTGATCTTTGAAGAGTTTTGCTTCTTTTTCTTATTTGGGGGGTGGGGGTGGGGTGGGATGAGTTGGGTGGGGCGGGTTATAAGGAAGATTGGAAGAATGTTCTATTAATTCGTTGCTGGCACAACTAAAGTCAAGACCAATAATCTGTCAAACTCTATTTAATAATACTTAATTCGTCTCTGCTCTCTTTATGTATCACTAATTACTAATTAACATGCAATGCTTGTATACTTGCAGAAGGCTAAAACCTGCACAATTTTCTTCATCAAATGAATACCAATTATTTCTTCAGTATTTAATACTGCTCTTCTTTTTCTTTTCTTTTGCAGATTCGAAATCTTATCTTGAGTTGAAAACGGGTGCTTCTTTATCGGTTGATGACGCTAAAAGTTTCCTTACCTCTCCAGATAACTCATTCACATGTGGCTTTCTTAACACGGGAAGCTCTAATGCCTATTGGTTTGCAATTTGGTTCACAAATTCTAAAGAAAGAACCGTCGTCTGGACTGCAAATAGGGACCGGCCAGTTAACGGGAAGGGCTCGAGAGCACACCTTCGTGGAGATGGAACCTTGCTCTTAACAGACGTTGATGGCACTGTTGTATGGCAGACAAATTCGTCCACCGATGATGTTGCAAGAGCTAAGGTTTTGGATTCCGGTAACCTTGTTTTGGAGAATCTTAGAGGTGATGTTCTCTGGCAAAGTTTTGATTTTCCTACAGATACTCTTTTACCTTTTCAAAAACTTACCAAGAATAAAAGATTGACATCTGCAATAAGAAAAGGGAGTTTTGAATCTGGTTACTTTAATTTGCTTTTTGGAAGTGACAATGTTTTGAGGTTGATTTCTGATACTCCTGATTCATCCAGCAATTATTGGCCTAATCCTGATTTTAGTGTGGGTGATAATGGAAGAACAATGTATAACAGCAGTAGAGTTGCATTTCTGGACGATATGGGGAGGTTTTATGCAAGTGATCAGTTTCGAATCAAAGCTTCTGATATGGGCTATGGGATCAAGAGGAGGATGACAATCGATTTTGATGGGAATCTTAGGATTTATAGCTTCATAAATTCTACAGGATTGTGGGAAATAACATGGCAAGAGATCGCACAACCTTGTAGTGTGCGAAGCGTGTGTGGAAGAAACGCTATGTGTGTTTATGCGCATGATGCACAGTGTGCATGTCCTTCCGGATTTGAGGTGAATGATCTGAACGACTGGAATGCTGGTTGCAGGGCAACGTTCAAAGAAACCCTGTTAAAATCACAAAAGGTGAAATTTATGGAGATACCTCATGCGGATTTCTATGGTTTTGATCTAAATATAACTCATCCGGTCCCGTTAGAAACTTGTAGGGATGATTGTCTGATGGATTCTCGTTGCCTAGCGTTTAGCTACCTGTTATTGGGACAAGGGTACTGTTATATCAAAAGTGAACTCTTAAATGGTTATGCAACTCCAGATTTTCCTGCAAGCATATACATTAAAGTTCCCACTAGTTTACAGCTTCCAAATCCTTTGGCTCTTTATGAATCGAGAACAATGTGCACATCTGAGGAAACGGAGCATGTCTGGGGATCTCCTTCTATGTATGAATACACCTCGAAAAGAGTGAATTGGACTTACATCTACTCATTTTGTGCAGCCTTGGGAGCAATTGAACTAATGTTCATCATATTGGGCTGGTGGTTTTTGTTCAGAAAACACGGCATCCCAGCTTCAGTGGAGACTGGATATCGCATGATATCCAGCAATATCAAGAGGTATACATATGCCGAACTCAAGAAAGCAACCAGCAATTTCAAGAATGAGCTTGGAAGAGGAGGTTCAGGTGTAGTTTTCAAAGGCATATTATCAGATGGGAGGAATGTGGCAGTAAAGAAACTGGGGGATATGTTTCAAGCCCAAGATGAGTATTTAGCAGAAATTAGCACAATTGGAAAAATCAATCACATGAATCTGGTAAGAATGTGGGGATTTTGCTCGGAAGGAAGGCAAAGGCTCTTAGTCTATGAGTACATAGATAACTTGTCACTGAACAAGCATCTTTTCAACTCTAATTTGCACTTGACATGGAAAAAGAGATTTGCTGTTGCATTAGGGACAGCCAAAGGCTTAGCCTACCTCCACCATGAGTGTCTTGAATGGGTGATCCACTGTGACGTGAAACCCGAAAACATATTACTAGATGCAGAATTCCAACCCAAGATTGCGGATTTTGGTTTAGCAAAACTCTCCCAGAGAAGTGGCCCTGGTTCCAAATTCAGCAGAATCCGTGGGACAAAAGGCTACATGGCTCCAGAGTGGGCTTTAAACCTCCCAATCACTGCTAAAGTGGACGTGTATGGATATGGCATTGTAATCCTGGAGATGGTGAGGGGAATTAGGCTTTCAAATTGGGCTGTAGACGATGACGAGTACAAAGATGAAGCACCACTTAAAAGTTTTGTTAAGACAATGAAGAAAACGATTGAACTTGGAATGTCAAACTCCTCTTGGGTGGAAAGTTTAGTGGATCCAAGACTGGAAGGCAAGTTTAGCAGAAAACAGGCAGAAACACTGATTCAGTTAGGCATTTCTTGTGTACAAGAAGACCATAAAAAACGCCCGACTATGGCTTCTGTTGTTCAGACCTTACTGGAATCTGATGATGAGACCGAAATCCAGGTTATAGACAACTAGAAATTGTATCATTTGATCTCTAAATGTTTTCTATCTTTCTTTTCTGCTATAGATTAAGAAAATAGATTGTTGTAATCTTGAAAGGGGAAGTGTGTAAAACAGAAGAAATTGCATTTAAATTGAATTCGCAGTTAATAAGAGGTTGTCAGCACATCCAATTGAAGATCGTAATGAAAAATAACTACATTCAGACGTAACTATGAATCTCAGAACATCTCCAATGGTGCTTTCTACTGAGGAAATTCTTTGTCATATCATCCAAAAATATCTATGCTGTAATCTCAGTCTCTTCTTGTTCACTTTTCCCACTTTTTCTTCCTTTTATCTCTCTCTCTCTCTCTCTTTCTCGAATCAAATCCATCTTTAGAGAAATATGTATGTATATAAGAACACAAAAGTTAACGTGCTTCGTTGACGTCGTCACTACCAATGTGCATGAGATGAAAGCAAGCGGAGGATTCTTGTTTTATTGATACCACTATACCATTCTATTCAACGTGTGAGCGGCGGCGATTGGCAGGAGAATGGGACTCCGTATTCAATTTTCAGTCTCTTCTGAAGAACGGATTTCTTCTGTTCGATTTTCAGTCACTTGTACATAATATATTCAGCCACATTGGAAAGGAAAATTCACGGGTACCTTGGCTGTACTGCCTCTGAATCAATTCGCCTTTGTGCCTGGATTTATTATTAAGAGGGAAAATTCGTAATTGATAAGGGGACAGAGAAGATTCACAATAATGGATTCAATTCAAGGAAGATTGAGTCAACAAATGGCTGAATGGATTCCGAGATTGATGGGTAAATTGACGGCCGGCAAAATTGAGAGTGATGATGGGGTGTTTCCATTGTCATCTATCCAAATTAAATCAACTAACGTGTTGTCCTCACATAAAAATTGGATGTATTTTCTAGGATTTATAGATTCTCGTAGATTTTAATAGAATTTCACAGTCCAAGACCCATGTAGTCTAATGACATTTGAGTGTTTTTCTATGCGCCTTATCAGGATTCTATTCCGCTCCCCTACAACCCTGTAACATTTAGAAAATAAAAAATAAAAAAATTTCATAGAATTCTTCAAATTCTAATGGAATCCTATGTCACATAATTTGGTGGCTTTCAGTAAAATTTGTTAAATCTAAGAGTTATCCTCATAGAGTAATTCTAGGAAGATATATAAAAGTGACATTAATAGGTGATATTCTTATGTGACACATATTTATTGGAGGATGATGACAGCATTGTTTTTTCATTATCCAATGCAAGTATGCCACATATACAAGGTTACTTATTCATGTCTCATTTTCATGTCTCCCTCAAATTTTTCATCCTCATATATATGGAATTAATGGATTCTACATTTTGTAATGCTCCAATTTGTTATTTGGTATACAGGAAAATGACGTAAATACGAACTATTTCTAAAAAGACAAAAACACATAAACTGCTCAATATACTAATATCATTTTGATCTTTGAATTTAAATGCCAAACAACATTTTTCCTTTATCATTTTATTTTTATTATTATTATTATTATTATTTTGCGCATGTTTGAGTTAAAAGTAAAAAAGTTAAACATGTAATTGAAAAAAAAAAAGAAAAAGAAAAAGAAAGAAAGTAAGTAAAAAAAGTTACAAATATTCAATAAAGATTAAAAAAGGTAAAAATATTCAAGCTATGTCTTAAAAAAATAAAAATCTATTTCCTTTCTTTAAAAAAAATCAAAGAACAGAAAAAATTGAATTATAATACACATCTCAGACATTTAGTCATTAATTTTATACAAGTTGAATATGATGTGATTTTCCAAAAACAAAATTGAGTAACCAAGAAAAAAATCACAAGTTTTCATCAATTTGGAATTTTTACTTTAAAAATTATGGAATTATTAACCATTGTTTTGTACAATTTTGATATAACTGTTGAAAAATATAGAGATAAGAAATAACGGATTTCATCACTTTATAATTGTAAATGTTATTTGATTATTTAGGTTTAAAGAAACTAGTATAGTACTCGTGCGATGCACGAGAAGTTAAAACCTCTTTTAGTAGAGTGGGTGGATCCGTTTAAATTATTAGGAGCAATAAAGCTATATGCATTTAGTATCTACTCTTTGTATTCCTATCATGCATAACATTATAGATTTCTCTTATAGAACAATCTGATTTACTCCCTAAGTCCCACAAAGATATTCCCCTTTGGTTTTTCACATAGATTAAGAAAACTTAATTAATGTTATTGGAAATGTACAATTTAAGAATATATCTCCTAATATACCATTTAATTTACTTTATTTCTTCTTTATTGTTGATTTCCACGTACCATAAATAAGTGTATATTAGAAAACTAAAAATTCAATTAAGGAAAGGAGAATATAATTTGAGACGGATATAAAAAGAAATGGGGAATATCTTTGTGGGACAAAGGGTGTATCAGCAAGGCAAGCATTTGATGGATTTTCCTCTACACGTGGTTAGAAAATATTTATCAGTTTGCAAAGTCTTAGTAATCTTTGCACCACTTTATATATTCACACTACTAATTAACTAATAGTACATCTTTTTATATTCCTTCATTATATATGCACATCTTTTATAATTATTTTAAAATAATTACTACAACCATAATAATATAACCTAATTAAATATAAAATATATGATACGATAAAAATAAAAAAAGTGCAACATCCAACCTCATCGACATAGCACTACCCTTCCTGCCATCTAATCTACCCCGCAACCAAAAATACAGCTCCAATACACCAAGTCCACAGAATAAAGCATAGGTCCTCAGCATTCATTACTAGCTAAACCATTATACTCATTGGATATTGCCAACAACTACAACTTTCGGGAACTCTCATATCCATCAATATTCGGATAACGCCAATAAGTCTAATGTACCAAAAATTAACTTTTACACCGCCGGCACACAACCACTAGATTAGTTACAAATAAGTAGCATGATGTGATGGCTTGCAGTCCTATTGATTCATCTATTATGAGGATTTTGAATAGCTAAAATGATGAGTGCTATAAAATGAAAAAATAATACCTACATTAATGTACCACACACACACAAAACACAAATTAAACTTCTTTGTATATACAACGCAAGAAACATCGTCCTATAATTGCATTACAATGAACTTGTAGGAGGTGACATGTTAAGGGGCTGGCTGATCATGTTTCAATTGTGCAACACTCAAATGTATCCGTAAAGCGGCAAAGAAAAAGAACATATATCTATATAAAAAAGAAAAAATATTAAACTAAAAAAAATGGTGACAGAAATTTATAAAGTATTTTTTTAAAAAAAATAAAATTCAATAAAATAACCGAGCGTAGAAAGCAAAAGAAATAACCAATTACAAATGCAATTAATAAAAAATATCAGTAAATAACCATAATAATCTTCCGATCTGTTTAATTTCACAAATTGTCCCTAACTTTTGAGTTAAGAATCGACTTCGTCCCCAAACTTTTTTCGATCTCCTGGGTCCTCAACCTTTGATAAATTTGCACGATAGGTCCTTTTTTACAGATTCCGTCAATATTGCAATTAATTTTTGGGTTAATTTCACACATCGTCTCCAACTTTTAGGGTTAGTATCAGCTGGGTCTCTAACTTTTTTTTTCAACGCGCTGGGTCCTCAACCTTTTTATTAAGTCCCGCAAAAGGTCATTTTGACAGTTTTCGTCAAGTTTTCCGTTAAATCCATGACCGAATTACCATTATACCATTGTCATATTTAAATTAAAAATAAAAGGTTTTAAAATATAAAAAATAATATAAAATTAAAATAAAATTTGAAAAAAAAAGGAAAAAAGGAAAAATGGCAGCAGTTTGCTACCATTTCCGACAGCCAGTGGCTACAAAAAAAGGCAACCAACAATGGGGGGAGAGACCCCCCAGGAGCTGCCGAAAATAGGAGGGGTCTCCCCCCCATTCGGTTGTCGTTTCTGGCAGCCATTGGCTGCCATTTTCGACAACTCACCTCCTCTATATTTGGCTATCGTTTCTGGCAGCAAAAAAAGACAACTAAATATGGGGAGAGACCCATGGGAGGGTCTCCTCCCCCTTTGGCTGTTGTTTTTGGCAGCCAATGGCTGCCACAAACAGTAGCCGAAGGGTCTCCTCCGGTGAGCGGCCGGAAAATGGCAGCTCACAGGGAGGAGTCCCCACATCTTTGGTTACCTTTTTTGGCAGCCATTGGTTGTCAGTAATGGCGGCAAATTGCTACTATTTCCGATAGCAGTTGGGGGTGAATCTCCCCTTTTTTCTTTTTTTTTTTCGTTTTATTTTATTTTATATTATTTTTTATATTTTAAAACCTTGTATTTTTAATTTAAAAATGACAAGGGTATAATGGTAATTCAGCTGAGAATTTAACGGAAAACTTGACGGAAACAGTCAAAAAGACTTTTTGCGTGACTTAATGGAAGGCTGAGGACCCAGCGCGTTGAAAAAAAAGGTTAGGGACCCAATTGATACTAACCCCAAAAGTTGGGGATGATATGTGAAATTAACCCTTAATTTTTCAATAAAATTACCTTTATACCCCTAAATTTTTTAATTTTAAAAACAAAAGATTTAAAAATATTAAAAATAATAAAAAAATAAAAAATAAAAAAAGAAAAGAAAACACCGACCCACACCCTCCCCTCCCAACCCAAGCATGGCGGCCGGAAATGGCAACATTTTGCTGCTATTTATGGCAGCCAAAATGTCAGGGGCCCGTATCATCAGTTTCATCGTCCACATTAGTAGCATGATGAAGTTTTTTTCCTTTCTCTTTTTTTTTGTATATATTATTAATCCGATATCATTAGAAGTACACTTAACATAGACATTGTCACCTCTCTTGAAATTCTTCTAATGCAGTTGAATTTTAAAGAGCGACTCTGTTCCAACCATTGTAAAAATCATCCAGGAAAATAGTCTTCAATATACCCTTTCCACTGAACGATTGTCCATTCCCCTTATTGGAGTAAAATATGTAGTTCTTCTCAAGTAATTACCAATTCTATACAGTTAGCAATATCCAAAGCCGTCTTTCCCACATACTCTTGACATTGTTCATCCCACAGGGAAAATAGATCATGCGTTCGCTAAATGTCTAGTCTCATTCTTTGTAATGCACAGACTCGGCTTATCTCCGTTCTCACATACAACATAACCAAGTACATTTAAAAAGGAAAAATCATCATTTAAATTCTGCTCATGGAAAAGCTCATCAAGCATTAATTTTAATTAACTCTCCTTTGGCCGTAGCCTAAATTCGCTCATCATGTTAAAAGAAACAATTTAAGCTAATATAAGTAAAAAAATGAATCTGTACAATAAAAAAATAACAACAAAAACGTAACAAATGGGTCGCAATATACTATTAGCATGATAATTATTCCCACTGAATAATACACAATAAAAAATGATTAGAAGCCAAGCTGACTGAATGCGCTTTGAACATATAGCATGTCATATTAAAGTATAATGTAGTAAATGGACTGGAAAATGAATGCAAAGCAATTTGAAAAAGAATTATTGAATAAGAAACTCTTGGCCGTCAAAACTGTAAAAATATTTCTTAAACAGAACAAATACAACAGAATAAAATTTACAGAGGTACAACTACTGCAATTACTATGAATCTATATTCATGTGGACGTGACAAAGTAACAATGCAATCCGAAAGCAAACTGATAAAAAATAAATTGGCGTTAAAAAAAGTCAATGATAGAATATGTTCAACATACGGCCTTATCGATAAAACGAACTTGAGGCTACCATCTCCTCTATCACCCACCGGAACTAATACACACATGCATATATATAATATTAAAGAGGTTATGGTCACATATGTAAAGTAATAGTTAAGAATATCAATTCCTAACAATTTATTAAACACCTAAATTATGGGAAGAATATCATCCAATTATTGGAATTAACATATATGCGAGAATAAATTAAGGGTTAGTTTTAATTGCCAAATTTAGAGGGATTGTATTAGAAAGAAGAATAAATTGAGGAGACTTAACGTATTTTGAAATAGAAAATTGATAAGGAAAAATGGGAAAGAAATAAGCAAAATATCTTACCAAATCTAAAAAAGTGTTATATGCTGCAATTAGGATCAAGACTTCCATTAAAAGGGAAATAATAGCGAAAAATCCACGGTCAATTATGTATGCCGCAGAATTAGTTGTGCTTACAGGCACTGCAAGAAAATGGAGCGAAAATTGCGGTACCTATAAGCACAGCTACTCTCTTTTTAAATATATATATATATATATATATAGATTGTATGAAATCCATAAGAATCCTTTAGTGAGAGGTTGGATTTTGATGAGAAAGTTATAAGTGTTTTTAGACTCACAATCTATAGAAATCCTTTGAAATCCATAGAATCCGCATAATTCTAAATTGAGGACACTTGAAATTGTATAGATTTCTATAATCTATTAAATTTTATATTAGAGATACCCCTAAAACTAGTTAATAAAAATGATCTCTCGCCAAATGCACATGTGAAAGGATATCATTGGACAATCTATATGTGACTTGTGTGATTTATCCAATAATCTCCTATCGGCCGTCATATGTATGTGTCTAATAGGATAACTCCATCAAATGTACCGTGGAGATCATTGTTCAGTTACTACAAAAGTAAAACTAGCCCCATTTAACCAAAACCTCAGTATTTCTGTTTTCCCAAGTGCACCACCTTCTTCAGCTGAATCTAGTAATTTCTCAAAAACATCATGTATTATTATACCATTTATGCCGGTCCTCAACCTAGCTATATTGTCTTAGATGCGATGAAGTTTGAACTTTCAATTCTTAACAATGAAATGTTTATTTAAAAGCTGCTTCATCGGCTAACACTTAATTTTTGTTCAATAATAGCTCTTGAATTCCTCCTTGATCATGAGGTTTTTAAGTGTGAGGAAATATCTATACGATCAAGGTAACTCCGAAAAATACTAATTTTGGAACTCCAACTTGCCTAAGACTTGGAAAAAATGCTAAACGGGTATCATTTTTTTTTAATCAAAACACTAACTAGATTACATTGTCGTTTTTAGGCGTCCACCTTACCTAGAACGGGGCATCATTTGAAGACAAAAAGTATTCAAATCTTCATTGGTATTCTCATAGCGTCAAGAATTACGTGTTCAATTATAACTCAATGTAGAAACGCACCATGTAAGGGTAAGAGTTGGAAAAATAATACATGCCACATCCTATAATTCAAAGTCACATTAATTTTTTTGTTGAAACTTTCTTTTAATTATTCTTTTCTTTAGTCAATAATAATAGAAGGTGTATCTAAAATATATAGTGTTATTAGTAGATATCCTGTTTGCCCCTCTTCCTCCTCCCCCTCCCCCTCCCCCGGCGTCCCGAACAAAAAAAAAAAAAAGAAGAGGATAGACAATACCCTCGCAGAAGTTGGTGTATGATAACGCCACGTTGCAACTGGATGAGATGTGATTGATATCATGAGAATAATTGTTAGAATTTGGCAGTGTTTTAAAACCACATTTTAAAGCTTGTGTTTTAGGTCTCACGCTTTGTCACGCCTTAACTCAAGGCATGATTTCGACATTTTGTTTTTCAAAAAAAGTTTTACGCTGTTTCAAATACTTGAATTTAGAATGTATGGGTTGAAATTACTACAAGTTGGGAAAGAAGAACGTTCTATTAATTCCTTGCTAACAAAATTGTTTTCCAAGACTATGTAAGCCATCAAACTATATTTAATAAATAAATTATAAATCCATGTCGATATATCTGTTTAACATGCAATCATTTTGCACTTGTGGAATCCTAAAACCTGAACAATTTTCTCTATAAGATGAGATACCAATTATTTCTTCTGCTTGTCTTCTCCTTCCATTTCGCTACTTCCAAATCTTATCTTAAGCTGAAAAGGGAGGCTTCACTGCGGGTTGATGTAGCTACGGATTTCCTCACCTCTCGAGATAGTTCAGTCACATGTGGCTTTCTTAACACGGAAAGCTCTAATGCCTACTGGTTGGCAATTTGGTTCACTAATTCTAAAGAAAGAACCGTCATCTAGACTGCAAACAGAGACCGACCAGTTAATGGCCAGGGCTCGAGATTACATCTCCGTGGATATGGAACCTTGATGATAATGGACGTCGATGGCACTATTGTCTGGCAGACAAATGCTACCTCTGATGATGTTGCAAGAGCCAATGTTTTGGCTGAAGGTGACGTTTTCTGGCGAAGTTTCAATTTTCCAACAGACAGTCTTTTACCTTTCCAAACACTTACCAAGAACAAAAGATTGGCATCTGCATTAGAAAAGGGTGTCACAAATCATTTTACTGTAATTTGCTTTTTGGAAATGACAATTTTTTTGAGGTTGATTTCTGATATACTCCTTGATCATTTTTTCTATTTAATGGGCTTCCTGGATGGGTCGAGTTTCAAGGAATGTTGCTTAACACTTCTATCAATTCCTTCCATGTCACTTGGAGACTATGCAAAAACTCCAAATTTGATTTTAAAAATTGAACCATCTGCTGCTTTTCTTCTTTTGACAGAGTTTTCCCTATCTTAAAGGTTTTCCCTTCAGCAACCTCTACTTCCTCAATTTCATCAGCAGCGGTGAAGCGATTTCTTCCTTCTTTTATCTCTTCGCTTCCTTTAGTGTCACGGTTCCTCCTTTCTTTCATCTCTTCTTTTCCTTCAGTGCCCTTCTCTATTATTACTGACGTCGTTTCTTCAATAGCCATGACTTGTTTTCGCTTTACACTGTCCACAAAACGTCTGGATAACAATTGATCACCCCGTACTACTCCCACCCCTCAACTGGTTGGGAATTTCATCTCCTGATGTTGTGTTGACACAATTGGTCCCACACCACAAAAAATTCTTGTAGTGGGGTGTGTAAGGGCTTTAGCAATGTCTCTGAGATTTTCAAAAGCTGTAAACACTTCCCAACTTAACACATTTGCCGTACTGCCAGTATCGACTAATACTCGCTTGACATCAAAGTTTGCAACATCTCCAGTGATTACTAACGCATCATTATGTAGTAGTGATACTCATGCTAAATCTGTGTCATCAAAACATGATAGGCTAAGAAATCAATTCTTAGGGATTGAGATGCTATTTATCTAATGCGACCAGGAGTAGGCCTTCCAGCTATTCATAGAATCACCTCTTCCAGCCATTCCAACAGTGATTATGTTAATAACCCATGCTATTTTTCACTCTACACCAGACCCACTTTCCACTCTTGATCTCAAATATCCTGCAGCTATTAGTCGCTCAATCTCCTTCTTCAACTGGTAACATTCCTCTGTAGTATGGCGATGATCCTAGTGAAATTCACAAACCCGTGACTTGTCTCGATTTCCTGGGTTAGACACTATCTTATTTGGCCATCGGACAATTCCCTTCGCTCAAGCTCTCATTTTTCCTATCCTTCGCACATCGTTCGCTGGTCGCTTTGCTGATTCAACCGTCTCTACTATATGTACTAGAGTACAATGATACATACAGGGGTGATCAATCTTTTTGTGTTCTGAATAACCCACGTCTGAACTGTACCTAAGCACATACTGATCCCTATGAAAAGAATCATGTCATGCATCTCTCTGCAATTCACTTTCAAATTTTTGCTTTCCCCTGTTCAATTGTTCAGTTCCAAAACTGGCTGAGGCACTCAGGACCTCTTCCTGGTCTATGTGAGACTCTGTGCGCTACAATAATTCCGCCATCAATTCTAGAGGTTTTTTGGAGATATTGGCACGAAAACCATGATTCTTCAAGCTACCCAAAAAAGAAGATACCACATTTGCCATTTGAAGGTCCCGAATTCCCAAGATCACTCGACTAAACCTAGCGATATAGGCTCTTAATGATTCACCGGACTCCTGCACCACTTGTGTCAAAGCCAAAGACATCTTTTTTTTCCGTGAACTACTGGAAAAACACATGGCGTTTTTAGCCAATTCCGAAAATGTTCCCACTAACCTTGCTGGCAATGTGTCGAACCACTCGCGAGCATCTCGCTTCAAAGTCATGGGGAACGCTTTGGAAACGATAGCATCTAGCCAACCATGCACATTAACCCTATCTTGAATTTTTTGCAAATGATCTATTGGATCTCCAGTTCCATCGTATTCCCCCATAAGTTTGCGAAATTTTGCTGGCAATGATACCTGGCGTACTGCATCAATAAATAGATCATCCTTTATAACAATTGGACGAGATTGATCTTTTTTCAATGCCATAACCTCTTCAATCTTTTGAGTTACTAAAGGATCAAACATATGAGCTGTATCAGTTGTTTCAACAACTGTTCTCGATTTCGGCGGATGCGTCGACGCACCTGGTGAAGTCGAGACTAACAGTTGCATTTCTAGCTAACAGTTGCATAAGTGAATTCAACTGATCCTGAATTTTTGAAACTTCTGCTGCATATCAACCGCTAAATTAATTGGAACAGATGCCGATTCAGTCCTAGAAGTCGAGACTTGCAGTGAAACAATGCCGCTGCCGCTTTCCTCCATTCTACTAAGAACATCCTTGGATTTTCGCCTGGAAATTTCTGCTGCTTTCAACTTTGGAGGCATAATTTCCAGATTTCGAAGAGCTTAATTCCCACATATGGTGCCAAATAATCCTAACAGTTTGATCAAATCTTTTTTAGAGAGAGATTGAAATTGGTCGATAATCCGAACTTAAGTAGAACTCGAGAGAAAAATGAATTTGTTTGAGAAGAGCCTGTTAATTAGAAAAATGTGTATTCTCCTTTTCATGTTACAAACTTCCCCTATTTATAGGGAAAAGAGAGGGAAAAAATCATTACATTAGGACCGTATATGATGTTTATTAAACGTATCTAAAGCGATCCATATGCTACTTCCCTATACTACTTGGTGGAGCGATCTTCCGAATAAGTGTTATCTTCGGAGTGACATGACCCCCTCAAGGGCAACCCTAGCGAGTAATAGCAACGCGATCTTTTAAACAGAGGCCTTAACGACAACGAATGAAGTGATATCTCCTCAAGTAAGGTGACTTCCTCCTTAACAGCAGCCCTAGCGATTTTTCTGTAGCTACCCTAGCGATCTTTCTGTAGCTAATCCAATCATCAAATATCATCATGAGCCCCTTCACTCTCAACAGAAGACTCTAGTGTCTTGAAGAGAGTGAATAAAAAGTAATAATAGAACAATCTATCATCACTCATGATTCATCCAGCAATTACTGGCCAAATCCTGATTTCGGTGTGGGTGATAATGGAAGAACAACGTATAACAGCAGTAGAGTTACATTTCTGGATAATACGGGGAGGTTTTCATTCAAGTGATCAGTTGCAAATCAAAGCTTCTGATATGGAATATGGGATTAAGAGGAGGATGACAATCAATTTTGTTGGTAATCTCAGGATTTATAGCTTGATAAATTCTGCAGGACTGTGGGAAGTAACATGGCAAGCTCTTAGACAACCTTGTAGTGTGCGACGCTTGTGTGGAAGAAACATTGTGTATTTAAACACCTGATGCACAGTGTGCATGTCCCCATGGATTGAGGTGAATGATCTGAATGACTGGAATGCTGGTTTCAGGGCAACGTAAAATCGCAACATGCAAAATTTATCTAGATAGCTCATACGGCTTTCTATGGTTTTGATCTAAATATAACTCCTCCGGTCACATTAGAAACTTGTAGGGATGCTTGTCTGACGGATTATTGTTGCCTTGTGTTTAGCTACCGGTTATTGGGACAAGGGTACTGTTATATCAAAAGTGAACTCTTAAATGGTTATGGAACTCCAGATTTTCCTGCAAGCATATATCTTAAAGTTCTGAGTAGTTCATAGCTTCCAAAACCTTTGGTTCTTTATGAGTCAAGAACAATATGCACATCTGCAGAAACGGAATAGGTCTTGGGATCTCCTTCTATTTATGAATACACCCCGAAAAGAGTGAATTGGAGTTACATCTTCTCATTTTGTGCAGCCTTGGGAGCAATTGAACTAATGTTCATAATATTGGGCTGGTGGTTTTTTTTTTCCAGAAAAAGGGCATCCCAGCTTCAGTGGAGACAGGATATCGCATGATATCCAGCAATTTCAAGAATGAGCTTGGAAGAGGAGGTTCATGTGCGGTTTACAAAGGCGTATTATTATATGTGAGGGTTTCGGCAGTAAAGAAACTTGGGGATGTGTTTCAAGCCCAAGATGAGTATTTAGCAGAAATCAGCACAATTGGAAAAATCAATCAAATGAATGTGGTGAGAATGTGGGGATTTTTCTCGGAAGGAAGGCATTGTCTCTTTGTCTATGAGTACGTAGATAACTTTTCACTGAACAAGCATCTTTTCGACTCTAATTTCCTCCTGACATGGAAACAGGGGTTTGCTATTGCATTAGGGACAACCAAAGGCTTAGCCTAGCTCTACCATGAGTGTCTCGAATAGGTGATCCATTGTGACATGAAACCTGTAAACATATTACTAGATACAGAATTCCAACCCAAGATTGCAGATTTGGTTTAGCAAAACTCTCCTAGTCTCTCAGAGATGTGGCCCTTAAAGCATCTCCAATGGGTTAAGTCTATTCATAAAAAGAATCCACCTGGAACACAACAAATGATAAATTAATCCACAGGACCTCAAATTTTCTTCACCGAGGTCTAAATTTGGACTCAAGTCCTCCATTTGAGAAATAATATTTTACCACTTGTGTCTACATCTCTCATCTAGATTTCAAAAGATTCCTCACCTCGGTCCTGGCTATCTTCTCTCTCCTGCATCTTACTATTATTCCTCCTTGTGGACAGAGCACCCCATTGGAGATGCTCTTAGTTCTATATTCACCAGAATTCGAGGGACAAAAGGTTACATGTCTCCAGAGTGGGATCTAAACCTCCTGATCACTGCTAAAGTCGATGTGTATGGATATGGCGATGTGATCTTGGAGATGGTGAGGGGAATTAGGCTTTCGAATTGGGCTGTAGAAGATGAGTACATGGACAAAACACCTCTTACGAGTTTTGTTAGGACAGTGGAGAAAAAGATTGAGCAGGGAAACTCAAACTCCTGTTGGGTGGAAAGTTTAGTGGGTCCAAGACTGGAAGGCAAGTTCAGCGGAAAACAGGCAGAAATATTGATTCAATTAGGCGTTTCTTATGTACAAGAAGACAGAACGAAGCGCCCAACTATGGCGTCTATCGTTCAAACTCTGCTGGAATATGATGCGGAGACAGAAATCCAGGTTACAGACAACTAGAAATTGTATCATTTGAGCTCTAGCATCTAAATTAATGTTTTATTTCATTCTTTTATGCTAAAGTTTAAGTGAAGATATTGTGGTGATAAGCAATGGCCAATCTTGGAAGTGGAAGTCTATAAAACAAAGAATTTGTACTTCTGAATGAAAAACGACAACATTCTGTTTCAATATGATGCATGTATCTGGTAATCAAGAATCTTAGAGCATCTCCCATGTCATTTTTCTTAAGGTTTCTTTCTCTTTCTCTTTCTCTTGAATCAAATTCATGTTTATCATGGAATGGATGACAATATCGTATAAATAACTATAAAAATCAGCCAGCGAAATTAGACTTTAATATATGGCAATTATTTATATGAGATCCTCCAAACTCTCTTTCACCACCAACAATCTTCTCTCCGACTCATCATCTTTAACCAATTAATCCACGTTCATGCATTGGGATGTACCCAAAACATTGTTAAATATACTAATTAATCAATTTATCCTTTCGTGATGAGAAGTAGATGGTAACCAAATGTTACTCATGACTGATGAGAACCTTAATTATCACTTACATGGCAATGGCAACGCGTCGGATTGGAAGCGGACACTCGTGGACCTTAATTATCACTCACTATTCACTTCTCTCAATTTTATGGGAAGCAGACAGGGTAAAAAAACTGGTTCAACCGAGCTCTTCCGATCTATTGAGTTGAGGAGACGGTTGGGTTTTAAAAAAAGGGGCATTAAAAATGAAAAAACGGCTAATCTAACCGAACCAAACCGGTTTGGTTTCGGTTTGTCAATTTTGAAACGGACTAACTGAATGCCCACCCCTAAAAGCGGTAGGGGAGAGAGATGCCTAAAGCAAAAAAATAATTCCTTTTTTTTAAACCAAATTTATTTAGCAAAATGAGAATGAGTACATGAGAGGGGACTAGGCCAAAACGGCAAGACCTCTCAAGATTAAACAGCCTGGAATCAAATTCAAAACAAGAAGGAAAATAAAGAAGGACGTGGAACCAGAACGGAAGAGACATAGAGAACAAGACGGTTAAGCCAAAGGACCTTTAAATAATGGGAACTGTTTGTAAGATTAATCGTGGCTCGAACCATTGTTGTAGTAGTTAAATTATCACGTTTTGAGTAGGAGGTAATTTGTTTGAACCACACATGTCCCTCCCATATCTCCCCCTTATATCAAAAAATAAAATTACTATAACACATAACATAATATCCTTCAAATAATGGGAAAGTGCAGAACTTGATATCTCTAACATTCGGACATTCTCACAACGTAATCCCTAATCTTTGTTTTTTGATAATAAAGGTTCCAAACGTCTTTTGAATAGATTTTAGCACACCTGGTCCTTCTTATGGAAAAGATGAGTTTTCCATTAAATAATGGCTAAATTTTGTGAAAGTTCCCCAACCTTTGCAAAATGTAGCAAATTAGTCTCAACTCTTTCAAAAATAACTTTAGGTCTCTAATCTTTCAAAAATTCACGTGAAAGGGTTTTTAGATGATTTCCATCCACTTTTGCTTTAAATTCTAATAAAATGACAATATTAACCTCATATCATTAAATTAGACAAGGAATGAATAAAAATCTAAATAAAATGAAAAAAAAAAAAAAGAAAATTACATATTTTCCAACCAACCTATCCTACAATGACCGTAATTTTCGACGGAAAAATGAAGGTTTCTTTTATCTATTTCTTTTTTACTTAAGTCTATAAATAACTTAAAAGCTAGTTAACTCAAACACGGTATAGAATTTTAAAAAATAGGAGACTTTCTTTTTTTTTTTTAAGAGGAAAAGTAGGAGAATTCTAAAACAAAGGATTAAAAAAAATCATAGACTTAAAGAGGATGTTCACTTGAAGAGTCATTGTGAATAGATTGAGATTGAAATTAATAAAATGACTCCAAGATTAGAGCCTTCAAAGCTAGAAAAAGCAGAGAAAAGTGTGCGAACGGTCTATTAGAGAATAAGAGAGAATAAGAGTGGTAATCACAAAGTTTATGGTTGGAAAAGACTATATTATACTTATTTATTTGTATTTCTTTTGGCGTTTTTTAGAACTTAGTTTGTGCTCATTTCTTTGTAAGTGTCAAAATATATGAGGGTAAAATTATCATTTAATTAGAATTTAATATAACGTTTGATGGAAATCATCTAAAAGGACCTTTAGTATGAATTTTTAAAAGGATAGGGACCTCAGACGTTAAAAAATAGTTAGAGATGAGTTTACCATATTTTGTGAAGTGTGGAGACCACTTGCGAAATATACCCTTAAATAAACCACCAAACGCCATCAAGTATCATCAACTGAAAAGACTAAAAAGTCCTAGAGCAATTAATCACTAATATATAAAAGTAATTATATTACCACCACAAAACTTAATTGTTACAGCACATTTTTCTTAATTACAAAAATAGATATTAATAAAATGACATGAATGACCACCACATTATAGACATACGTATTTGTTTTTCACCACTCTTTATTAAGTACACCACAAGTATTATATATAAAACTCTAATTCTAAATCTAAATTGGAATTTAGTCATTTAATTAAAATTAACCCTCATAATAATTCGAATGTTCTTAATTGATTTATATTCAATACCTATATGTACTGTTGAACAAATCGGGAGATTCTTTTCTTTTGGCAAACCAAACAAATCAGGAGATTGTAATTGAATTTAATCTCCAACTCTCAACTCTCCCTCATTGAAAATTTTCATGTAATATCACAATTCTTTTCTCTTATTTTATCTCAATTTTTGGTCCTCTCGTTGCAAAACGGATTGACTCATTTCTTGAGTTGCGAAATCAATTAGATGAATAATCAAGATTCATATTTCAAACTTTCTTATATATGATCAGCGTCGGTTATGGTTTGCATGACTTCTACCATTTTATTTGTTGACCGGCAGAGAGGAAATTAACCATGATGGAGACAAAAAAAGATTGTAATGAAACAGAAAAGAGAAGGTTAAGGGCAAATGCAAAAAATACAATGAAAGTTGTTGCTGGAGTTTTCTTGATTGTTGTTTGTGGTGTTGCTCCTTGATACCATGAAAGAAGAAAGAGAATCATACAGATACAGATGTGGTGTACTTTAATTTTTAATTTTTTTAATTTTTTATATTAGGGTCAAACTTGTAATTGAATTGTGGTGCATTTGTTGAAATTATCTTATAATTGTTGTGTATATATAATGTGGTGCCACAAATAAAAATTGTAGTAGTAATATAATTAACCATATATAAAAATGGAGGTGTGTGTAAAACATTTGTTTCTCCACTTTGTCCCTAAATTTTTCTTTTAATACCAACAATATCCTTATAATAATTGTGTAACTATTTAATATATAAAATCTAAGTAAATGACATTTTAATTATACTTGAAAAGTTCCATAAAATATAAGTTATTATAACTTAAAAAACTTAATTAATGGCACTTCTATTGTGCCATCATCACTACTTCTTCTTCCTCTAGTTTAGTACCGTGTCTATCATATATGTGTATTGTTTATAATTGTCAATCGTTGTTTAGTAAAAATATATATGGAAAGGAAACTTTTTCACAGATATTTAGTTTTTAGAGTGATTTATTTATTTATTATTTGTACAATTTTACGTTACCATGTAACGTGCAACACATGTTTAAATTACTTGTCAAGGAAAAAGTAACAATGAGGTTTTGACATTTTTATAATGGGGTCTTGAAGTGAAGAAGCCAAACTTTTTAAATGCTAGCGCAAGATGTCCTTTTATTTTTATAGAATACGATTTTTTCCACTAATAAAATGTCATACATGCCGCAACCTCTGGAACAATGAGACGGCCCATTCATATATATACACACTATAAAAGGTTAAAACGAGTGTTAAAAGCATAAAGGAGCTAGTGTCTTTTACAATTTTCCCCAATTGACTAAATCGAGAGTTTCGCTTACAAGAAAAGTTGAAAACGAGTGTTAAAACTTAAAAGCATAAAAGAGTTAGTGTCTTTTACAATTTCCCAATTGACTAAATCAGAAGCTTAGTTTACAAGAAAGAAAAGGGACTCGTCGCAAGCACTATTAAAATCTGAAGGACCAAAAAAAATGTTCTATGGTAACCAAGATCTTGAGGTCTCCCACCTTTAAAGCTGAGCTTTGTCCTCTGTGGAGTACCACGATCATCACAACTCGAGATGAATATTATTCTATAAGGCCTAATTGTAAAAATATTAGAAGTTTTAGGAACTCTCAATGTTATTTCCCCCTACATTATTTGCAGATGTATGAATGTTTTCCTAACAACTAATTAACTATATTTGAGAGACACTTAGTGATTATAAAATAACGACTTTTGTCGGAAAGAACTCCGAGCGCTAAAATCTAAATGATTTGAGACATCGACCGAGAGTATAAAGATGAGAGACAACATTGCACGAAAGGTTAAAAGATTTGAGACACCATATATTACATATTATATATAAGGATTCAAAACTCTAAAGACCCTTATACTTTCTAAATTCTAAAAAGTAAATGTCAACCCCATCACTCCATGTATAACAGTTTTATTCTAATAAGAGTGTCGTGTTACGGAACCTGCGTTGATCGCTTCTTAGAAAAAGGTGATATTATCTTCCTCCATTGATAAATGTAATTAAGCATCACAAAAGTGCTCTTGGCAATATATTAACACACGGGAATGTAGCTCTCCAAATTTCCAATCCACTTGACCTATGTCCTAACTCCTACGGCAGGCATTGATGGATACAACGACCGTTGACTTCATCCAATTCTCTCTCCATGCCTCACAACTTGTATTTTTATTTATTTTTTTATTTTTTTTTATTTTTTAAGAAAACCGCTCACAACATGTTTGATGTATATATATTCTTTAATCAATATATCTCGTTACCCACCACCCCATTTTTCCCCCACTCGTTGAAATTAAAAAATAATTAATAGTAATTATAGAAATAAAAATTCTCTCTTTCTCCTCCAATAAGGAAAGTT
>CAVNYN010285701.1:0-39536 GCA_963692815.1 Nyctanthes arbor-tristis | reverse complement strand
AAAAGGAGAGGTCCTCTTAATCACCTTTCAGATATACCGACGGTATTTAACTCTCTTCTAGTTCTCCCTCAAAACTCCATCTTTTACGAATTTCATTAATTGTGATTTCCATGGCAGCCAATTTGCAGAAGTTGCGGCTGGTGAACTTGGCCAAGCGATTTCTGGTTCAGATTTCCTGTCGTGATTCTGGGTTTTCTCCTTCTTTGTCTCTCAGGTATAATTTGCACGACGCACATCCAGTAGGCTGTTCATAAGACATTGTCGAGGAAATAGTTTTTGCATGTGTGTGCAAATTTTCATGGGTTTGGCTTTTGGGGATGTTATTGTGATCTTTTGATCTATTAACTTCTCGGTTCACTTTTTTAATTTTGCAGTTGAGTTTTAAGTTTCATCATCAATCATCATTTCTTAGATTTTGTCTGTGATGATCTCCTCTAAAACATTTTACAAAATCCTGGATTTTTGTTAGCTTAGATTCATCCGGAAAAGGATTTTTCTTTTAAAGGATGATTCCAATCTCGTTGTCTTGGTTCATCTGAGATATTTGTTAGGTTCACCTAACAATAGGAGGATTTTTTTGGATAAGGACACTTCACCGTCAGCAGAGAGAATGGCATACTCTTTAGAATGTTTCTTGTCGCTTATTTTATACTAATGGGTTTGTCCATCTTACTACTATGTTACCATGTGGGTTTCTTTTTTATTTTCATTTTTTCCTCTTTTGTTAAGAGATCTGCAGCTTGTGCTTTGTCTTTAACGTAATGCCTTGAGTTGAGCACATTTCCTTCCCGGCGATGTTAAAGAATAGAAAACTAACTTTAAACCCCTCTAGACTCTAGGGCATGTTTGGTATACACTACAATACACGTGATTCAACGGCACATCTTCCTTCATGCTGTTCAAATTAACGTTCCAACCTACCTGCCCAAACCTGCTGGTGGTGTAAGATCAATACTAAAAATGTTGCATTGGGTACGAATTGTCCCCTTCATCAACTGAATGAAAAATGACTGGCACTAGACATGTTGCATCGGGTACAAATTGTGGCGTGCATCAACTGAATGAAACATGTGTGGCAGTAAATATATGGGTTGCTTCAACCATTAATGTTGCTTTGAAGTAACAAAATATGATTCTTGAATGAGAATGATATGTTTGGTACGGAGTTTCTGCATAGATGTGAGAAAGGTATTTCTTACGATGATGCTTTTTATTGTTGCTTGACAAAATATGAGTTAACAGAGGAATATTGAGGCACTTTAAAATGGAACATATATTAGTTAGGTTTAACTATACTTACCATCTCTCTATATGCATCTATCTTCCCCTGTTTCATTCGAAGGCTTTCCTTATGTAAATGATATTCTCTGTGAGTTTAGATTTGATTATGCCTGGATTCAATCTATCAACCGATTTTGCCTGTGTCCTCGCATTCATATAAACTACAATGTCAGCTGTAAATGATTGTTCATGGCATTCAAGTTTCAAAATATGACTTGTTAAGCTTGGTTGCTTCGATATGTCAGACAAGTTTGTTGAATCTTCTTGGACTGCTAAGTTTAGTAATTAAATTAACATGATTGTCTTGACTATAGTCGAATGCTCCTTTGATCAGCTTGTTTGAATAAAGTCTCTTTGGAAGTTTCACTCTTACGGCTGTTGATTTTTCTCCATCATTACTGCCATCAAAATTTTCTCTTTTTTAATTCTACTCTATAATAAGGACCCAAAAGCTGATTTTTATATGATATTTTGGAATGTGTTTGGTACTCCCATAATTGGGTAATTCATAGGATGCAATGCAAGTGATTCGGCTGTGAAGGTTATTATGAGACAATTTTTGGTTTATGCCAAGCCCTTAATATCAGGCTTAGTCTACCTGATGCACCATTAAAGCTTCATGTGTAGTTGTTTAGGTCTTCATATTTAATAACAAAGAACAGACAGAATAAGCCTTCTATTTAGTTCCATATGTGATATGCATGTAATGACTTCTAGGCTTTTAGCTATAGCATAATGCTAGGGTACTAGATTTTTTTCATAGCCTTGTTATGTGATTTGGTTATTTTAGTCGCATGTTATCTGGATTTATCTAACATATATATGATGAAATAACCCATTATGCAGGAGAGGCGTGCATGTTTCTGTCTACGACAAGAACCTAGAGGAGCTTGTCCACTCGACTGTGGTCCCAGACCATTTAATCCTTCCCCAGTCTGACAAGTACTGGGCTCCTCACCCTCAGACTGGGGTATTTGGCCCTGCAACTGACCACAACGCAGCTTCTGGCGGGGAACGTGGCTTCTACTCATCAGCAAGTACTGGTGCTGATTCTGTGTTGGAGCAAAAGGCCTTTTTTCGGCCCCTTGAGGATTTGGATAAACCACACCACCCTTGAGTTTGTTGGAGGAAGCTAAAGCCGCTCACAATAAATAAGTTTAGTGTGTTGAATAGGTTTATCCTATCGTTTTGCGTTTGTTTCAAGTTTAGTACTTACCATGCTCGTAATCTTGTAAGTAATCTTTCAACGTGCTGCTTGTAATGCAATGATTGCTATCTTGCGTGGGTATATAGATTTCATTACATCTGTTATGGTTTCATTTACTGTCTTCTTCATTTTTTGTCTTCTTCGATGCATGAAAATGGGCTCAAGGCTTGATCCTTAACACAGCTAAAACCTGGGTTTACAGCAGGCCTGTGCTTAGTGTTGCATGATCTCATCAACCCGTTGATCTATGTGTGTAATGCCTAATTTTAAAGGTTCTAAAAGCCTGCAAACCAGGGGCTTTGTCATTGTGGGCCATTCTCAACCAAACAAATGAAAAATATATCATGCAGAGTTTTTTTTTTCAAAATCTTCTTGAAAGTTTTGTAACAAAAGTAAATGCACGGCATGCGTATTTAACAAAACTTCTCATCCCGTATGGTATGTGTGTGGATGCACGTTAGGAAATTTGCTTAGTTATACTCATAGTCAAAAGCAAGCCAAGAAATAATAAAAAGAATCGGCTTTCTTAAATTCCTAGTCAAAAATCAAACTAAAGAAATAATCAAAAGAAGAGGCTTTCTTTTGTACCGCTACTGGAATTATTATTACTGTTATATCTTAATATAGTGTTGGAACCTCGCGATTTTCCCCGTTATTCTTTTATAAAGAAACTAGACATCTATTTAACACGAGAAAACATGCAGCATGATTAGCTAGTAAAGCGATGTCGATTGTGATATAAGAAGCCTAGCTCTCCATGGAGTGAGTATCTCACTAAATTAAATTTTTATAAAAAACATAAACTCTATTTTAATACATCTAACATGTATCTTATATGTCAATTATGTTATGTCCAATTATTTTCAACTTATCAATTCAACTTGACCTAGTCATCAAGACAAAGTCTTCGATAGAAATTTTAATTTTTGCACCATATTGGGAAGTCCTTCTACATAGACATATAAGGCACCTTTTTAAAGAGCCTTACTCTCACGCGACGTGAATCTAAAAGGAACTTTATCTATCTTCTTAGAAAATTTCCCACATTGCGAGGTGTAACTATTCAATATGCAAAAGCTATCTTCTCATTGAATAATAATAATAATAATAATAATGTGACTGCCTACCAAAAATTCTATTAAGTTCGTGCTTGCTCGATTATATTATTATTTCGAAAATTATGACATCTCAGAACATGTTTAATGTGGGTACAAGTTATTGTGTAAAAAGGGCTTTTTTGAGAGATTTGTAGTGAAAAAAAGTAAAAGAGAGTCGAATTTTACCCCCCCTCCCCCGGGTTACCCATTTCCCTCTTCCTTTCCCGTTTCTCATTTGAGTAATACTACACTTTTAAATTTGTTTACTAATTAGTTCACCGGTTTACAATTTTAACTCTAAAATATCATTATTCAAATTGTTTAAATGCCTTAATTGACAGTTTTACTTTTCATATTAATACACAGTTGATGAACTACTTGGTGAACCAACCTGAAAGTTTATCATTACTCTTCTCATTTTGCCATTCTATTTCCCCCAATACTAAACGAGTAAACATGCTCTTGTATTAAAATTTCTATTTCTGTTTTATTTAGGATGCTCTAAAAATAAAAGGTTGGGCTTGATTACGGGTTGGGGGAGCGAAGCAGACTAGGCCTGTAAGTAATGTGCCCCGAACAATGTCGGCCCAAATAAATGCCGAGAAACCTAAACCGCCAAGGGCAATAATAATAATAATAATAATAATAATAATAATAATAATAATAATAATAATAATAATAATAATAATAATAATAATAATAATAATAATTAATGAGAAATAAAGAGAGAGGAATTCGCGCACGCAAATCTGCAGCTCCTTTTCTTCTCGTCCCTCTATCGTCTCTCTTCTTTTCTCCGTCCGCCGTCCAACTCTGTTTTCAAAATCCAGAGGTATGGTATCTCTATTTTCGTTTGCTTATGATGATTGATATCTGTGATTTACGCATAATTATGCATTGAATAGAAGATAAGGATTCTGTCATTTTCTTGCGATGAACCAGGGATCAACTCTTCATAATTAACTTTTCCTTTGTTATTTAGTGTTCGTTAGTTTTGATGGATCTTTTTACGAACTGATGAGATATGTTTATTTTGGGGAAAGCAAAATCTGCTTATGAAAATCAAAGCACCAAAATTTTTTTTTCTTTTTAAATTTTAAAATCATTGTCTTTCTCGGAAAATTTTCCCGCTGTTGCTTGTGAGCTTGCGACTTAACAATCATTTTTTTATATGTGTTACTGATTTTTGGCATCTGCTGAGTTGTAGTTAAGTTTGATGGTAAGTTGTAATCATTTCATTTTTTGAAAATGAGATTCTGTATTTAATTAATTTCACCTCAAATTGTAATTTAGTTAGTTGCCTACAGTTTTTCCTTAAAAAAGGAGTTGATGAAAAATGACTGCTTTGTTCTCCTTTTATCTATGACTCAATTGAAGCAAAGACACTAGAATCTACTGAAGACGATGAAATGAATATAATATTTTGTCACTTTTCCCCCTTATCATTATAGATGGTGTCAATGCTCTACCGGTTTTCTTGTTGAGTAAGGCTTTATTGATCTAAATGTGATGCTTAGACAGAAAGTCATTTAAGATGTTATTGGAGCTGTAAAGTAATTAAGATGGTTTTCTCACCATTTCTCCCCTTATTATGTGCATGTATCTGCAGTCATGGCACAGGAAGCAGGTATGTTCACTGTGACACAGACTATAGGCAGTGTACTGTGCTGCAAATGTGGCATTTTGATGCAACCAAATGCTGCGAATATGTGTGCTACGTGCTTGCGTTCTGAAGTTGACATAACAGAAGGTCTACAGAAGCATGTGGTGATTGTTTATTGCCCTGAATGTGGCAGTTATTTACAGCCACCGAGAACCTGGATTAAAGCCCAGCTGGAGTCAAAAGAGCTGCTGACTTTTTGCATAAAGAGGTTGAAGAATTTGAATAAAGTGCGATTAGTACATGCAGAATTCATTTGGACTGAACCTCATTCCAAGAGGATTAAAGTTAGGCTGAGGGTCCAAAAAGAGGTTCTGCATGGGGCAGTGCTTGAACAAGCTTATACTGTTGAATATGTTGTCCAAGACCAAATGTGTGAGTCTTGTACAAGGGTTCAGGCTAATCCGGATCAATGGGTGGCAGCAGTACAACTGCGGCAGCATGTTGCTCATAGACGCACTTTCTTTTATCTGGAGCAGCTTATTATTAAGCACGATGAAGCTCGCAATGCAATAAGAATTAAGCAGATGGAGCAGGGAATTGATTTCTTTTTTGCCAACCGAAGTCATGCTGAGAGGTTTGTGGAATTTGTGAGTGAAGTAGCTCCAGTCAAGAAAAGAAATGACAAGCAACTTGTTTCCCATGATCCCAAGAGCAACAATTACAATTACAAATATACTTTTTCTGTTGAGATATGTCCAATATGCCGTGAGGATTTGATATGTCTTCCTCCTAAAGTTGCTACTAGTAATGGAAATCTTGGACCCCTTGTGATATGCATCAAAGTGAGTAACAGCATTGCTTTATTAGATCCGTTTACCCTTAAGTACTTCTACTTGAATGCCGAGCAGTATTGGAGGGTACCTTTTAAGGCTCTATTTTCAAGTAGGCGACTTGTGGAATATATAGTGTTGGACGTAGAGACTAATTCCTCCGAAGTCAACATTGGTGGATCAAAGTATGTTCTGGCTGATGCCCAGGTGGCCCGTGTATCAGATTTTGGAAAGAATGATATCATATTCAATGTGAAGACACATCTTGGCCATCTCTTAAACCCTGGGGATTATGCACTTGGCTATGATTTATATGGTGCCAACAGTAATGATATTGAACTAGAAAGGTACAAGAGCCTTGTTCTTCCAGAAGTGATATTGATCAAAAAGAGCTATGAAGCAAAGCGCCACAGAAAGCGTAACAAGCCTCGTGCATGGAAACTCAAGTCCCTTAATATGGAGGCTGATAATTCAACCAGAGGTAAAGATCATGAGGAGAAGATGAACTCAGAATATGAACAGTTCTTGAGAGACCTGGAGGAAAATCCCGAGTTGAGGTTTAATGTTTCCCTCTACCAGAACAAAGATTATCAGCCATCTGAAATGGCCTCTGTGACTGATGGAGACGATGTTCCTTCTATTCCAATAGAGGAATTGCTTGCTGATCTTGATTTAAGTGATGAGGAAATGGCCGATACATGATGGGAACAGTCCGAAAATTTTTCTTCTTTTTGTCCTACATCTTATTTTCAGTTGTGTCATAATATATTTTGTTCAATGTGAACCGAGACACAGTCAGTGTCTATTAGTTCTTTGTAATTCATCCTTTTTTGGTGTAATGTCTTTTGCTGCAAAATGGGAAATCCGTCACTATTTATGTTCAGTTCAATGTTGGATTTTTGATGTTTGAATTACAGAGTCTGTGTTTAACCTGGTAGGATGCCGTGAACTGCAGAATCCAGAACTGGGGAATGTCCAATTTTCACTATTGGTTCATGAGCACAGTTGCTGGATCCTTCCATCTCTTGGCAGGAGTCCGCTGCGGATTTATGCTGTCGCTGGATTGATTATGTGCTGTCTTGGTTCTGATCTCTCCTCTTTATTACTGTCGAGGCTGCTGTTCTGATCTCTTCTCTTTATTACTGTCGAGGCTACTGTAAGCACCGCATGAAAATTTTGGTTTTGGATTGGCTCTGTTATTTTTCTTGAATCTCTGTTTAATTAGTAGAATTCGAAATACTTTTTTATATGAGCTAAAAATGGATTACGAGGGCTAGAAGTTAACCTAGAAGTTGACCTATTCTTCATCTATGTTTATTTCTTGGAAAATAAATAAATAAGTATATTATTATCGTTAAAGTGAAAAAGCAAAGTGAAAAATAAAACATCTTGGTTGGCAACAAGATACCATTGTTCTCATAATAATAATAATTTTAATTTTAATTATATTTATTTATAAATTTATAAATTAATAGAACGTTGATGATGTTATAATTATAAATTATTAATTAATTAATTAGTCAATTTACTTATATATTATTTATTATATTATATATATATATAATAATATGCTGTTTTGGGAATAGAACATGGATCGAAGTGAGAATGAATAACCCATGTCGAATTGTCATTCCTTTGGGCTTTCTAGAATTAGCCCACATTTCGTATGAAAACCCGCTAAAGATCTAGGGTTTTTCCCATCGCTCTCCATGTTATAAGCGGGGTATTTTTCCTATTAAGAGGAAAATTTAGCACCAGAGGGAATAGGTTTCCGTTCGGTATTCCTGCGCCGCCGCTGCGGTAAGTTTTAGCCCTAAGATCTGTGTATTTCTTCTCCGTTCATCGGGACCATCTATAGTTTTCGTTTGAATTTAACTCGTTTGAATCCTTACTTGTGATTCATAAGTTAAGGTGCAATGAGCTTTAGCTCTTTTAGCTTTTGCGAGGAGATTTTTTGCTCGTTTGTTCCTTCTTTTGTGCCAAGTGTAGAAAAAATTCATGTCGCATGCCTTAGTGTATTGTTGGTACTCTGATGGGAAAGAAAAACTTGTTTTGGGATGCAAATCAGCTAATGAGCTAGTTTAGGATGTATTTATGTTTTTGGTTACCTTGTTTTTTTAATAATTCACGTGCTTTTAGTAGATGAGTACTGCATTAATCCGTTCTGTGATTCGTCTGCTGCCTATCTGATTGCTTGATGATTTGAAATGCGGGAGTAAAGTGTAGGATGAAAACTGTAATAACTATTGCGTTCAAATCATTTTATTGCTTAGAGAACTTGTACTGGGTTATAAAAGTTATGCAATTCATGTCTAAGGCAAAACAATAGTTCAGTGTGGTTATTGAATTTTAGTGTGGACTGAATGTCCAGATTGGATGGTTACTTCATTTAATTGGTTTAGCTGTATGTGTTGACCCCTTGTATCTTCTTTTTATAATGTAGGTAAGTCATGGTTAAGCACAACAATGTTATCCCAAATGGGCATTTCAGAAAGCACTGGCAAAATTATGTTAAGACCTGGTTCAATCAGCCTGCTCGCAAGACCAGGAGAAGAATTGGCAAGCATCAAACTCCATCATATTAACCTTTATTTATTATTTATTTATATCAAAATCTGCTATAACTGCATGCTTTATAGCTCTTTTTCCTGACATGTGCTCTATACTTGTGTGTTCCAAATATTTTATTGATAATGTTTGGCGTATCTTGTTTCCAGCAAGGCAGAAGAAAGCTGTGAAGATTTTCCCCCGGCCTACGGCTGGACCACTTCGTCCCATTGTTCATGGGCAGACACTGAAGTATAACATGAAAGTCAGAGCTGGCAGGGGATTCTCGCTGGAGGAGCTCAAGGTAATTCATTGTTGTTGCTACCAAATTTGCACTGTACCAAGACCAGTGCGCTACCCACCATTTTGCATTCATTTGAAATTCATGGTTTCCTTTGACGCTTAGCATTTGTTATCCTGTCCCGGTTTGATCCACATTCTGCATTTCACAATTTGATGTTCTTGTTCATGGGAACCAGCTTGCTCGTGTTTTCCCAGAGTTGATCCTCCACTTCCAGTAATAGACTATCTATCGTCTTTAGAGTCAAACTTCATTTTGGTGTTTGTTGATCAGGCGGCAGGCATCCCAAAGAAACTTGCCCCAACTATAGGCATTGCAGTGGATCATCGTCGTAGGAACTCGTCCCTGGAAGGTCTTCAGACCAATGTCAATAGATTAAAGACTTACAAGGCCAAGCTTGTTGTCTTCCCAAGACGTGCTCGTAAATTCAAGGTACTCTTGATTTCCAGAGATGCCATGCTTAACATTCTTTCTTTTGATGGGATTCTGAACAAAATATCACTTCTGCCCCCAGGCGGGTGATTCTACTCCCGAGGAGTTGGCTACCGCTACTCAAGTCCATGGTTCCTTCATGCCAATTGTACGTGAAAAACCAACTGTGGAGCTTGTTAAGGTCACAGAAGACATGAAGTCATTCGAGGCATACGACAAGCTGCGCCTGGAGCGCACTAACAAGCGCCATGCTGGTGTGAGGGCGAAGAGGGCTGCTGAGGCGGAAAAGGAAGATAAGAAGTAGAGTTTTGGTGACTGCAGATTTTTGAACTTGTTTTGTTTTTCTGGGTCTGAATCAAGTTACTCGATTTTCTTTGTAGCATTGATCAAGCTGAATTTCCATATTGTTGTTTACATGATCAAAGTTCGTTTGCCGTTTCTTGAGTTCAGGATCTTTGGCGAAATTACCTTTTTCCTGTCACATTTTTGCTAATTTCTGCAACAATCAGCATGATGTTGGTTTCTTGATTAGCTTATGTTATATATAATATGTGTAGGGACGGTTCAGTGATTTAGCACATACATTTGACAAAGAATTACATTGATGTGTTTCTTGATTAGCTTATGTTATATATAATATGTGTAGGGACGGTTCAGTGATTTAGCACATACATTTGACAAAGAATTACATTTATTAGATCAAAATGATCCTACGCTCTATATTCGTTTAAATAAACTAATTAAAAATTTTTATATCCTAACTCGAATTTCCGTATTTACCTCTGATAATCATTCTGTCCTTGTATTCAAATCGCAAAACCTTCAGGTGCATAACTCTCCTCCTCAAAGTTTACTCCAATCCTCAGCGCGTTTTAACTCTGAGGGAAATAATTTGTGCAATCTTCATAAAAAGGGAATTTGGGGTGGCAATGTCGCTGGATTCCACGCTGAATTTAGAGTAATCATTTATTTTCCTTTGCTAGTTAATGAAAATCATTTTTCTTAATTGAGTTTATTTTTTAAGTATAAATTATTCGATAGATTTTCATTTAGATATATTGTCATCATTTTTATTCTAATATGAATGGAAACCCGTTATTTATAGCAAATGATGATTGGTAGAAATGTCCAATCCAAATGGATGAAAGTTTGATTTTGCAAAGTTGGGATCGTGTGTTTATTTATGGCAATGAGAAGTGAACCATATTATAAATTTGGAAATTGGGTAATTGGATTTTTAATTGATTTTCTTTAAATAAATATATGGTGCATTGAATTGTTTTAACCACATAGACATGATTTGCATGTTAAATTCACTGGTCGCCGGAACTGTCCCATAAATATAAATATATATATATATATATGTATATCCTGTTTTTGGTTTATCACAATTGAATCATATAGATTGGGGAAGTGTCCTTGAGAATAGTTGATTGGGCACGTGACAAATGAGAAAGTATTTAATAGGATGGCTCCACTACTGAGAGAGTGTTTCCATGCAATGAAGAGAGAGCTTAGTTTCATCCAGTGAATGAATTGAGATCAGGTAAAGAGATGACTTTTGGGTTTCGAGATGGCTATGTACTTCTTACGTAACTTTGGCTGCAATGTTGATCTTCATAGCAATGTGCTCATTTACTTTTCTCTTTGTCAATCTCACTTGCCAAAGTATTATATTATCAATTTTTCACCCACTAAGAACCCTGTATTTGTTAGTTTTCACATCACATATTACAAAAAATGTAATGTTATTTATCTAAAATAATACACATCTCACTCATCCAAAAAAATAATAATAATAAAAAAACTCCCTCGATTTCATAGTCCAATAATTATTTTTACATAGATAGTATCAGGAAACGATAGTTAATTAATATAGTTGAAACATTATATTCATCTTATTTTTTCAAATATATCTTTATATCTCATTAATTGTTTAAAATACTTTCAATACATAGATAATTGAATAACAATTAATTAAGAACACATATGAAAATGAAAAATTAAATACATGCTCAATCTTTTTAGGACGAATGAAAATAGAATAGTGGATTATCTTTTTGAGATGGAGAGGGTACACATCTCCAGAAAATATCATCATCATCCTCATTATTATTATTATTATTATTATTATTATTATTATTATTGTAAAAATAATATCAGAAAACGTGAGCAGCAGGATGTGAGTCAAGCCAACCATAATCTCCCCACTTCGACATGGAATTTGGCCTACCATTCCGTTGTTCTGCCCTTGAACCATTCCATCGTACCTTACCATTTCAATGACATTGATTGCCAACGTATATAAAAGATATTGATAATTAATATTATTTAATGACAAATGAGAAAGCTGACTTTTGTATCAAATAACAGTATTATTATCAAATGTGTTTATACATGCTTCATAGGATTTTATTGTTATATCAAATGTTTTGATGAGTAGTAGATAAAATGAAATGCATACTTTAGTAAAATCCAAGTAAACTATTAATAATGATAAAATTAATAATAATTGATTAAATTTAACCCTGTCCAAATGGTCAACGGAGTTTTTTGCTTCTATCGATCAGGCCGTGGCAACTTTGTTAAAAGAAAAAAAAAATGCAGCAAAATTGATTTTCTTCCATGTTTTTAGTTAGAAATATGTTGCACTCTTGGTATCCATTCTTTCATATTAGCAATTTGAGTACCTAAAATTTATGGATAGCATGTATGGCTTTTCTTTTCCACCCTTAATAAAAGTAGACAGCAAAGTAATAGGAAAGAGCACGATGAGGCGGCACTAGGCAACATCCGGCAGGGAAGGACGGATAAGGCAAATAATGGCTAATTTGCCCAAAATAGACCCTTTAATAATGGAAGCAAATTCTAAGAAGCTAACGCGGGCACTACTACGTTGGCTTCTTAGAAAAGGCCCTATAATGGCAAATAATCCCAGAATCAAATGTTAATACTAAAAGCCTAGGTACCTTTCCTCCAAAAAAAAAAATAATAAATAAAGGGAAAAATGCCTAGGTACCTGAAGTGTAAATTTTCTTTGAATCTTTTGTTGCGTTGGTTTTGATTCGACAGAGCATCTATCTGCCTATTGCATTTGCGGGTGCCAATAAAGCTTCGAAAATTCAACACCCCCGTCCATTACCTCTTAAAGTACCATCTACTTCGAAATCTAACCTCCCTTTCCCCAATCAAGTTCCAGCCATCTGATAATCTCCATTAAAGAAGATTCAATTTTTCACATGTTTCAGCCAATAATGTGAAGTTCAGATCAAGCCCAGTTCCGTGTTTTTGATATACCAAGAAACCAATTATGGCGGCCAATGTTGGATCTTTAAGACACAGTTTTATAGAGCGTGGCAAAGAAAGATTGCTATCCAGGAAATATAATTCCGACATAGAACTTGAGGCATCTTATACTAGACATGAAGGCTGTTTACGTTGGCTGTTCCGATCGGCTCAGGAAAAATTTGCCAAATTGTGTAGCAATGTTCAGGAAACTGCAATCAAAGCTTATAAAATGGGTCGCTCCGATCCAAGAAAAGTGGTGTTTGCAGCTAAAGTGGGCACCGCTCTTTCCCTCGTTTCAATTCTTATATTTCTCAAAGAACCCCTTTCTTATATTGGCAAACACTCCATCTGGGCTATTCTTACTGTTGTTGTCGTATTCGAGTTCAGCATAGGTATATAACCACTCTATTTCAGATATTTGAATTCCCCTTCTCTTTTTTACTCCTTTCTTTTTCATTTTCCTTTTGTATATATGTTTGTTTAGGAGCTACCCTAAACAAAGGATTTAATCGCGCACTGGGGACATTGTCGGCCGGAGCATTAGCTCTAGGCATCGCGGAATTGTCAGTGAAGGCTGGGAATTTTCAAGAAGTTGTGATTGTGATCAGCATTTTTATTGCAGGTCTGAGTCTTATCAATTGAATTTGCGTTCTTGTTGAATCATTTTATTTCTTTGCGTTGAAAATGGAAGTTGGAATTGATTTGTGTGCGATATCTTTTAGGTTTTCTTGCAAGTTATTTGAAGTTGCACCCTGCTATGAAGCAATACGAATATGGATTCCGGGTGTTCTTGTTGACATTTAGTATTATATTGTTATCTGGAACTTCGGATTTCGTGCAAACGGCCGTCTCTAGATTGCTACTAATTGCTGTTGGAGCCGGTGTTTGTTTGCTCATAAATTTATGCATTTATCCCATTTGGGCTGGCGAGGATCTGCATAAATTGGTGGTAAAAAATTTTAAGGGCGTTGCCACTTCTTTGGAAGGTGAGGATTTTTTTCCGCATCTATTGTATCTAAAAACTTCTGAATACGTCCGTAATATGGTACTTTTTACTATTAAATTCTGCTGAAAAATGTTGACTGCTACATTCTGCACCCTGTTTAGGTTGCATCAATATGTATTTACAAAGTGTGGAATACGAAAGAATACCCTCAAAAATTCTTGTCTACCAGGCTTCTGATGATCCATTGTACAGTGGGTACAGAGCTGCTGTAGAGTCCACAACCCAAGAGGAATCTCTGGTACATTATTATATCTTGCTAGTTTTGCATGTTCATATAAGATTTTCATTTGCTCATAGACTCATAAACTGATAAATACTATGGGGTTCTCAGCTGGGCTTTGCCATATGGGAACCTCCTCATGGCCGATACAAGATGTTCAATTATCCCTGGAGTGATTATGTTAAAGTTAGTGGTGCGCTACGTCACTGTGCATTCATGGTTATGGCTATGCATGGAAGCATCCTTTCAGAGATACAGGTATTTCAACACACAGTTACTTATCATGCATTTAAATATCAGCCACAAATGTCAAGGTTGGCCTTTCTTCTTTGTTTTAACATTTACGCAAGTAAAGCAAGCTATGGAATGCTAAAGCCCAGGTGAAGTTATCCATGAAGCATTAAATAAAGCTCAGTGAACTCCAACCATTCATGCCTGACCTCATCTTAAAGATTTCAGTTCATTCAACACACTAAATTATAAAAATAATGCAATTATGACTAGTATTACTTTGAGTACCTGCAGACTGTTTGTATTGTCTGTGTGGTTTTCTTGTGGAAGATTAAGTGACTTGATGATGCTGAATCAATTGGTTAATTGTCTGTGGCTTGATTAAATTACTTGGAGAAAAAAGGGTACACTTCTGTTAATGGTGATACAAACCATATGTTAAAACCTTGTGGTCTCATAAAATGAGTAAAGCAAATTTTTGTTTAATTACTAGTTATCTTCTCTCTGCTATAGAAGGCAAATTATAAAAATATCTGTGGTGAAGTGAGAGATATCTTATAATCGTTTTATAGACTAACAATGCACAAAGTAGCAGGAGGTTGGACCATTTTTATTAATTTTTATAGGTGAAAAGCATAGCCTATGTCGGTGATGTGCCTGCCATTGCAGCTACATATATGGATTAAACTTGGGAGATAAATCTAAGCGGACTAATGAACTAAGAAATATTGGATTTAGTTCTTTTGGCTCTCAGTGTCATTTCTCATAGAGAAAACTGATATTCCGACCAAGTGGCGTGGTATCTTGTTATAATCTCTTGATTATGTATCTTAATTTAGGAGTGCAAGTAATTACGATCTTGAAATGAATGCAACATAATTAGACGAGAACCAGCCAACATTCAGATACATAAACAGTGGTTATGTGCACTTAATACTTAGAAGTTCCAGTGAACAGCCAATCTCAATCAAATTATTATAGTAATCTATTCTGGAAATCTATCATGCAGTTGCTTTAATTTTGCTTCTATGGTAGTATAGTAGTTTGGTCTATGAGAAAACAATAATTCAGCTGCAGAGAAAAATGGCATGTAAAAGCATGTTATGTAATGTGGTGTCAAAGTTGTGGCGTAGATCTACAACCTCTTTCTTGTATATTTTTAAGGTTTCTCTTAAAAGGGAATTCCAAGGTCTTTCTTATTTTCTCAAGGTGTCAAGGTCTTTTTTGTCTTTAGCACTGTAGAATCAATGTTGATGAAGTTGAACACATATATGGTCATTTGCTCATTAGCAGAATATTTAACTTGTAGCTACTGATTTATGCTCATAAATGTTGCGTGTGTAGGCACCATCTGAATTACGGCAAGCTTTTAAGAACGAGATTCAAAGGGTTGGGAACGAAGGTGCTAAAGTGTTACGAGTGCTTGGAGAAAAAGTACAAAAGATGGAGAAGCTAGCTCCTGGTGACCTTCTCCAGGAAGTTCATGATGCCGCGGAGGGTTTGCAATTGAAGATTGATGAAAAATCTTATCTTTTGGTCAATGCGGAGAGCTGGGAAAGTGGAAAAAGGCCTGCAAAATTTGAAGATCCCGAGCGCCTTCAAGACCTCAAGGATAACGAAAGCAAACCACTGATCATAAATTCTCTTAGTTCGGTCCAGCTGAGATCAACGCACACTTTACGAAACTATGATCCACAGAATCCGCACACAAGCATGAATCTTTCTGTTTCCCAATGGGGTTCTGGAGAAGATGTGCTCAAAAACCAAACAATGTGGCCATCGAGGCTTTCACTTATTGGCGATACGATTCTCAATGAGCGTGAAGTACGGACATTTGAAAGTGCAAGTGCATTGTCACTCTCAACATATACTTCTCTGTTGATTGAGTTTGTTGCTAGGCTTCAGAACCTTGTGCACTCATTTGAAGTACTAAGCGAGAAGGCAAAATTCAAGGAGGCCACAATTTCAGCAGAAACAAAAGAGATACCTGGTTCTTAAGAAACATTTCTCCAGTGAATATGCTGCGAGGACTAACACAGTTGTCTTACTTTAGTCTCTAGGCCGTTCCTTATGCTCTTGTCTGAGCTATGATGTTCTTAATTATGAAGGTGCTCATAGAATATTCATACGTGATGTTTGGCAGAAAGATTGGATAGTACTTAAAGTTGTCACTTATCAAAAATAGAAAAATAAGCTTACTGTTCAGTTTTCTATGGTATTGGATGCCGAAACATGCACGAAGTTTTTTGCTCAAGTTAGTGGGTTGTCATATATAATATATTGTCTATAGGTAGCTAACATTGTCTTTAAAGAAGAATGCTTTCATATGAATTATCTAGGAATCTAGTTTTAGCTCGAGGAAGGAGAGTTTTTGGAGGAATATTGATATGTGGAAGAATAACAGACATCACGTTCGTGTGTTTATATTTCTCTATTATTATTTGTCTATGTTTCTCTGAGAAGCAATGAAGCATTACCACTGAGTGGATTTTTATATATTCACAATTTGTTTGTACTGATGAATAATCCTAAGAACTCATCATATTTGGTGTATTATGTCCCATGAACTAGTGATTTTTATTGGCTAATAGTGTTAGATAAGATTATTCATTCATTAGACTAAAGATAATAGCTCAAGTGGTAAAAAGGACGAGATCTACGGTTTGATTCTATACCGCTCTCTGAAGTTCCCATATTGTATAATGGAGAGAGAGAGAAAAAAAATATACATTATTCATACATTTATAGAGGTGTGTTGAAATGTGATTATGATGATATGATGATTAGTTTAAACTATAAAGATCATTGAAATGAGTCATAAATGACTGGTTGTCTGCTAGTCCCACTAAATTTATGTCTTGATTTGTTGACCCAAAATATGGGTCCAGCAAGTAAGCATAAATACAACAGCAAAAGAAAAGATTGGTTGAGAAAAGCTAACCGAAGAAGAGAAATGGGATTTTTAGCTAAACTACTACTGTGTCTCTCTCTGTTTTTTGTCATGTTTGAAGCCAAAATAACTGTTAGAATTCAAAATGAAATATACAAGGAAGCTATAACACTTCACTGTTATTCCTCAGAGTAGGATCTCCGCTACGTGTCGCTTGTTTATCACCAAAGTTTCTTGATTCGGTTCAACATGAATTTCTTTCTAACTACTAAAATTTTATGCAACTTTCACAGCACACAAGGTCATGGCAAGTATGTTGTTTTCGATAGAGAAATATACTTCAACTGTTACAACAACTGTAGCTGGTTAATATCGAATAAATGCCCTTGTTTTCTGAGGAAAGATTTGGTGTTGCAGTGTCAAATGTGGAACAACCATTCTGCCCTCACCCAACCCCTTAATCGCACTCCCAGACGGCAGCCAAAACTTCCGGGTAGACAGGTAGTAATAATTAAGAAAGAAACCAAATGCCAAATTAGTCATCGTATTTACTCTAGTCAAGTGTAATATTAAAATCATGTTGTTAGAGGCAAGGGAATAATAGTGAAAGTACCTAAGCTCTTTTTTACTCCTTTATTAAAATCATTTTATTTCTAGACCAATATATTTGTTTCATTAGTGGGTAATTACTATCACCACTGTTGGGAATTAAGGCAAATTTTTCGATTACGCCTGTAGGACCGTTGTTTAGGGAATTTACCTGAGACAAGAAAAATAAAGAAATGAAGACAAAATTATCAGACTATCAAAGCTTTCCATATATAATTAAAGTTGCTACAACTATATAGAATTTTCACTCTTCAAACCAATCTCTCAAGTATTACAAAAAAATATATAACAAGTATTACTATATCAACCAATCTCCCCCAGTTGCCTAACTCGCAAAGAATACAAGAAATCCCAAACGTTATATTACTATTTTTCTTCACAAAACTCTCTGACCCGATACAAGTGACATTGAAAAAATAATCCAAAGTTTTACCACACCTAACTTTGAATAAACCACAAAGAGTTATAAGAAAACTCTTCAAGATGCTAGACTCACCAATTTTCTCTCAACTCACTTGTATCACTTGTCTATAAAAAAAAACAGAAAAAAACATCTATATTTATAGGTTTCATTAACTTAGAATATAAGAAAATCCTTTTAGGATTTGGATTCGTTTTCCTCCAAGAATTCTTACTTCTTTCCATTTCAATTTAGGATTATTTTTGACAACATACTCAACAATTTCCACATTACCAAAATAAGTCAAAATCCTCATTTTCTCTTTGATAGTCTTATAGACAATACTTGAGAAATTACTAGACATGCTTTTAACATACCTTAATAATTTCATACTCTACTACATGAGTATATAAAACCATTAAGAATTAGCAACAATTCTAAGCATTTCATTGGCTCAATGTTAAAATAAATGTGCTGATATTCGTAGTGCAACTCTCTTGTTGGCTTTCCAGAGAGCTCATCAGTCATCGACATTACTACAACCACACACCCTACATTACCACCAACCAATGTCCTTGTGTAAATGCAACTGCTAAAAATAACACACAACCTTTACCATGATATATAGCGACATGCCATGAGGATGTACACACTTACTTCATAGCACATCTTCACAGCCCTCACACTAAAAGAGTCAGATTGTCCAAACCTGAACAGTAGCCGAACATACTCCACCTAGACAATATTTTCTCACGTAACTAGTCAGTCTATAATATCAACAAGTTGCAATAATCATCAGTTTCCAAACAAACCCATTGAAAATTTTTGTATCTACACCAGTTCGCAAAGAACTAAATCATTCTTCCAAGTGCAACAAATTCGAAGACCCTCTTGCTTGATACACCAATCTAAATTGACGCCACAGTTCTTTCATAGCAAATATTCTATGAATATTTACAAAGAACATTCTTTGGTAGATGAAAACGCATTTTGCTTCTAGTTTTCAAATCTAAATATTCTCAATCACCATCGTTTATACTGGGTCCAACAACTTTGTCAGAACACGGGGACGATTTTGTTTTGAGATCTTTAAATTGTTCAACCAAAATCAAGAAATTTCAGACTTGTTCTAGTCACAAGTCAAACTTGATTTTCTCCACTAGATACCTTGCTATATTTTTCTTGTGCTCTACCTAGAACAAAACCTGACGCTCTGATACCACTGTTAGAAATTAAGGCATATTCTCCGATAATGTCTGCAGGACTGTTGTTTAAGGAATTTAACTAAGACAAGAAAAATAAAGGAATGAAGACAAAATCATCGGACTCTCAAAACTTTTCACTATATGATTAAAGTCTCTACAACCATATAAAATTTTCACTCGTCGAACCAATTCCCTAAGTATTACAAGAAAAATATAATAAGTTTGACCGCATCTATCAATTTCTACATGTTGCCTAATCCCCAACGAATACAAGAAATCTCAAGACGCTAAGTTACTATTTTTCTTTACAAGACTCTAACCCGACACAAGTGAAACTAGAAAAATCATCTCGAGTTTTACCACACCTAATTTTGTATCCTTTGAATAAACCATAAAGAGTTACAAGAAAACTCTTTAAGGTGCTAGTCTCACTAATTTTCTCTCAACTCACTTGTATCACTTGTACATTAAAAAAGAAAAGGAGAAAAACACCTATATTTATAGATTTCATTGACTTGGAACATAAGAAAATCCTTCTAGGATTTAGATTCTTTTTCATCTAAAAATTCATATTTATTTCTTTTTTAATTTAAGATTATTTTTGATAACATATCCAACCACCACCATCACCACCACTACCATTCTCTAACGAGAATAAATATGCAGTAGTTTACGTTGCGACATCTACGACACTATATTTTTTACTCGTCACCTCTCTTTTTAAATAAATAAATGAAGATAAATTATACCATTGCATAAAAACCGATTAATAGATAATGGATATATTAATTATCTGACCTCATAATTACATTTTGACATGGCATAATAATATGTTGATGTGATTGGTTAAATTGATGAAATTCTATTTTAAAATAGAAATAGTTTGTGAATATGGGGATAATTTCTTTTTTAAAGAATAAAGCCCTTTACTATATGGGGAGAAATAATTCGGACGAGCATCAAGAAAATTCTGTATTTTCATATATACCATTATTATTACATGAGGTAGCTAGTATGTACAAATATATGTAATGTAATTAAGCAATGTCAATTACGATGGTCAGGTTGACACAAATATATATATAGTAGTTCCTGTTCAGCAATGTAGAACATGCTCATTTGATTTCTAGGGTGCCTCTTTATATATAATAATAACAGTACGAAAGTAAGTCGATCTAGATAGAGCAAAAATTAAGGAAAAATGAGTTCCTTACTCAAATTTGTTTTGTGCTTTGCCTTGCTATTCAATACTAGTCCATCTGAAGCAATGAAGGTATACGTTCAAATTCAGAATGATATTCGGGGCCAGAACGTCATACTCCACTGTTATTCAAGAGAAGACAATGTTGGCACCCATCTACTTTCATACGGAGAAAGTTTCTCAATTCGATTCAGGCCAAATCTATTTGGGTTTCTCAATTCGATTCAGGCCAAATCTATTTGGGTCCACTTTGTTTTCGTGTGATTTTAACACCAAGGAAGGTGCAGGCAACTATGCTGTTTACGATAACGAAATAGATGCCAAATGTGAAGCATTTTGTCTCTGGTTCATAAGGTCTCAACGCCTGTGTTTACAGAAGATGGATAAGGCTTTGTGGTGTCAACAATGGAAGGTCCCTCCACTTCCTCCCGCGCCCACTCCTCTCAACCTAAGTTTACCTCCCAAAGCACCGCTATAATTCCTTCCTAATAATATAAGTGCAAGCTTTCATATGTTCCGTTATATATGAGTGTTTTCAATTTTTTCGTATCTCTTTTAACTTCATGTATCAATTTTTCTAGTTCTCCATGCTTAGAAGTATCCAACACATTATTATATACATCTATTTGAGAGCCTGTGAAAGATTTTGCCGCTATGTTGAAAGAGTATGTTGGCCGGCAAGAAACACACCGGTTGCTTATTATTTAGTATCAATCGAGTCTTAATTTGTAAACATCATACAACATACACAAATTAAATGGTCAAATGAGCATAATGGTGTATTCTCTAGTACTATCTCATTGCATGTGACATGTCAAGCACTATCTATGTAAGTAATAAAGTTGATATAATAATTGAAGATAGTTGACTTAAATAACTCTCCCTGTATAAATTTTAATTTAATTTGTTCTTAACTCTTGGTCGCTCTCTATGTAATACTAGAAGACCGGCCGAAAAAATGAGTTGCTTGGTAAAATTTGTTCTAGGGCTCCTGTAACTTCAATGCCGTTTTTTTTTTTTTTTGGGATGGGGGGTATGCATACCCTATAATTCCAATTTTTAGCTATAAAGAAACATCAAAGATAAAAGAATAGGGAAAAAAAAGGGCAAAACATATATTTTATACATAAAAAAAGAACAAATGCTTTCACTTCACCCACAAATCCCATATTTTTCAATCCCTCTTCCAGCACCTGTATCAGTTCCACTGCTAGTGTCACCATCGTTTTCGGCAGCAAGATTAGAAAATAAGCCCACCATTTACTGGATTTATAGTCATCAAATATTATACGTCTTTCATCTCACAAAGATAAGATAGTAAATATTTTTAGAATAATACTATATAGCACCAGTGATATTTGACACAAGTGTTGCTAAATAGCATTACTTATATTTTTATCTAGATTAACAATCAGTAGGTAGTGTGATTGGAATATTTAATTTTATGTATATTTTTCCGTTTTAGCTCTTATGTATAATTAATGATTTAGAATTAACACCAATTATCAAAGTATGACTAATATTGAAATGAGTAAGTACAATTATTTAAATTGTGTATATTAGAATTTTGTGGATATCTTGAATATTATGCTAAAAAAAAATTCATTAATTTATTTTCCCCTTGAAGTTTGATACTTAGGTATTTTAAATAGTTGATTAACTATGGGCAAACATATAAATGAAAAATTAAATACAAGTCCGATTTAGTAACTGGACTATTTTTTTGATACAGACGAAAATGAAATACTTGACTACCTTCTTGGAACGAATGGGGTAATTTTATTGAATATTGAGATAAAAAATAGAGAGTAATTGGTCGCCAACCCCAGTTGCCATAAATTCGTGTTCACACCCAACTAATTAATTGTAGTCACATTGAATTTTTAATTAGTGTTTGCACCGGGCTAATTAATTTGAATTTTATCCAGCTAATTTAATTAGATGGAAATGCATTTATTCACAGGTCCAACTCACAATATACGAACATCTATTTTTTACTTGTGATGTTAACAGCAAAGAGGGTTCGGGCAAATTTATTGTTTTTGATACTAACGTGGATTACATGTGCAGAAACTATTGTCCGTGGTTCATAATGTACGGAGGTCTGTGCTTACGTAAGCTGGATAACACATGTTATTGTCAACGTTGGGAGCCCCGTCCCCCACCCCTTGCCTCCCAAAGCCCTGCTATAACTTCTATTTCCTAGCTAGCTAGTTAATTAGTTTATCAACAAATTAATTAGTCAGTGAAATTTCCTATTAATAAAATCTCCTGTCCTTGTATTATTATTTCTGGGGTACTTTATTCCTAATCTTACAAGCGCGCTTGCGCCTATTAATTTTTTTATTGTTCTCCATTTTGAGGTTACCTTCAAGACACTGTGCGTAACTATGTATACAGGCGTTAAAAATGTAGGACGGCTCCTTAATTGGATCTAATTAGGCTATAGCCTGATGCCAAGTCACGAATTATTATTATTATTTTTTTTTTATTTTTGAGGATAAAATATTAATTCTCATTAGAAATAGGATCGTGAGTTACATCAGTTGAAATAATTGACTAGATCCAATTCGGGGCATAATTAAAAGTACACGGATTGGCAAATTTTCTAGACCGACGAGTTAAAGTGTGAGCCGCCCTATTAGCTCTTCGATAAACATCACAAACTTTAAATCCCGGGCAATTCTTCATTAGTCCTTTGCAATCATGAATTAGAAGACCAAATTCCGTATAATCTTCCCCTCTAGTCAAAGCTTCGACACCAACACGGAATCCGTTTCTATCATAATTACATTCGTGTAGCCGAAAGACATCAACCATTTTAAATCCGCTCAAAGTCCTATCCCCTCTGCCTCTTTGGCATGAAATTGGGCCTCCATATGTTGCATTCTCCACCCCTTAACCGGCCCATCTACATCTCCAACTATCCAGCCAAATCCCACTCTTCCACCATCTTTGAAAATGCCAATATCAATGTTGCATTTGCCCCATCCTGCCAGCGGTTTCACGCCCAGCCATATACTACTACAGGTCCCTCCTCCATATGAGTATGTTTTGTAATTAAAATTTTTAAGATGTAATAAAGTGGGAGATAATATATTTGTGTGTTAATCGTTGGATCATGGGTTTAAGGATTGTGTGGCAAAAGTACCGCCTATCTTGCACAAACGGGAGCATCATCGGTTCAGGGTTTTCCTTAAGGCCCCCATGGGCAAGCGAGCAAGGACGAAAGCGAGAGAGGAATCACGCCAGTTTTCGAAAGGGAAACAGGAGCAGTCAGATAGGAATTCACAGGGGAAAAAGGCCAGCAAACCACGGGATAATGAGATCGGAAGAGCGTCGTTCCAAACACTTAGGTGCCGTTCTGTTTGACGTTCTCAGTGTGTTTTCTGTTTTCATTCTACGAAAATGAGGAAAATACATTATGTTGACCGTTTTTGAAAACATATTCTTGAGAACGTGTAGCCGAATTTGTGAAGGGAATAGAAAAAGCCAAAAACTCTTTCTCGGCCTTCTCAGCCCAAAGCACAGAGATAAGCCCAAATCTTGGAAAATGCAATCTCCCGTGTGAACGCGTTAATCCTTTGTGTCTCTCTCTCTCTCTCTCGCTCACTCTCTATCTCACTCTGAAATCGATCTAGGGTTTCTCTCGCCCCCTCAACGTATAACCCCTTCACGTCGCCCGTTGCCCATCGCCAGTCTTGGAGACGCCAGGTAAGTTTTTTTTTTTTTTTTTTGCCCTGGGCAGAGTTTCTGCCCCTTGTATGAAATCTGAACTCCTTTATCTTTTATTTGTTATATATATTTTTTGGGAAATCGGTGGTGACCTACAGCAGCCGGCTAGTCGTCCAGCAGTTGGAGCATCAGTAATCGTCCAGCGGCAGTGGCAGCAGCAGTCGTCCAGTAGCTTTGGGCAATTACACACTCGTGCTGGTAACTTCTTTGAACATCAACAAGGATTTCAGTTTTTGTACAAACAGTACTACTTGAAATTAGGTGTTGAAATCATATTAGGCATCTTGCTACTTGTGCCCAGAAAATAGGTATTGAAATAAGATTTTTGTACAAACATTACCATTGTGCCTTGATTGCTAATGGAGTTAAGTTCTGAACTTTTCTCTTTTAGAACCTCTACCACTTTCTCCATCTTTGTATTTCTGTCTTTTTTTTTCTCTCTCATATGAAGACATTTTTTTTTCCAATTCAGTAAGGTATTCTTTACTTGGTTTCCAGGATCACTGATCAGCATGATGAAGGGCTGGAATTACACTTGATCAATACATTCTAGTTTGTTTCCTGAAATTTATGAATCTTATGTATATTGGAATATATTGGAAAATGAAGGTATATTTCAAAATTTGCCAAGTGAAAACTCGAGGATGCATCTTATGTATTTGGAGAAAAAAGGAAATTTATTTTAAAAGGAAACACATATAAGGAGACAAGGAGTATTTATGTGCACAAGAGAAAAGTTAAAACAATAAAAATCAACAACGTAATGAGTTTCTTAGTCGCTAAACTGTAGAAGAGCTAAAGTATTCAACAAAAAGATAAGCCACAATAAGATAGAGTGCTTAAGAATCTTGACTATAGAACCCATCTTTCTTCTTTTTGCTGTTTAACTTTTGATTATTCTTGGTCAAATTCTTTGTATTAATAGATTTAGATCAATTGAAGCAAAGACACTAGAATCTACTGAAGACGATGAAATGAATATAATATTTTGTCACTTTTCCCCCTTATCATTATAGATGGAGTCAATGCTCTACTGGTTTTCTTGTTGAGTAAGGCTTTATTGATCTAAATGTGATGCTTAGACAGAAAGTCATTTAGGATGTTATTGGAGCTGTAAAGTAATTAAGGTAGTTTTCTCACCGTTTCTCCCCTTATTATGTGCATGTCTCTGCAGTCATGGCACAGGAGGCAGGTATGTTCACTGTGACACAGACTATAGGCAGTGTACTGTGCTGCAAATGTGGCATTTTGATGCAACCAAATGCTGCGAATATGTGTGCTACGTGCTTGCGTTCTGAAGTGACATAACAGAACGTCTACAGAAGCATGTGGTGATTGTTTATTGCCCCGAATGTGGCAGCTATTCACAGCCACCGAGAACCTGGATTAAAGCCCAGCTGGAGTCAAAAGCTGCTGACATTTTGCATAAAGAGGTTGAAGAATTTGAATAAAGTGCGATTAGTACATGCAGAATTCATTTGGACTGAACCTCATTCCAAGAGGATTAAAGTTAGGCTGAGGGTCCAAAAAGAGGTTCTGCATGGGGCAGTGCTTGAACAAGCTTATACTGTTGAATATGTTGTCCAAGACCAAATGTGTGAGTCTTGTACAAGGGTTCAGGCTAATCCGGATCAATGGGTGGCAGCAGTACAACTGCGGCAGCATGTTGCTCATAGACGCACTTTCTTTTATCTGGAGCAGCTTATTATTAAGCACGATGAAGCTCGCAATGCAATAAGAATTAAGCAGATGGAGCAGGGAATTGATTTCTTTTTTGCCAACCGAAGTCATGCTGAGAGGTTTGTGGAATTTGTGAGTGAAGTAGCTCCAGTCTGGAAAAGAAATGACAAGCAACTTGTTTCCCATGATCCCAAGAGCAACAATTACAATTACAAATATACTTTTTCTGTTGAGATATGTCCAATATGCCGTGAGGATTTGATATGTCTTCCTCCTAAAGTTGCTACTAGTAATGGAAATCTTGGACCCTTGTGATATGCATCAAAGTGAGTAACAGCATTGCTTTATTAGACCCGTTCACCCTTAAGTACTGCTACTTGAATGCCGAGCGGTATTGGAGGGTACCTTTTAAGGCTCTACTTTCAAGTAGGCGACTTGTGGAATATATAGTGTTGGACGTAGAGACTAATTCCTCCGAAGTCAACATTGGTGGATCAAAGTATGTTCTGGCTGATGCCCAGGTGGCCCGTGTATCAGATTTTGGAAAGAATGATATCATATTCAATGTGAAGACACATCTTGGCCATCTCTTAAACCCTGGGGATTATGCACTTGGCTATGATTTATATGGTGCCAACAGTAATGATATTGAACTAGAAAGGTACAAGAGCCTTGTTCTTCCAGAGGTGATATTGATCAAAAAGAGCTATGAAGAAAAGCGCCACAGAAAGCGTAACAAGCCTCGTGCATGGAGACTCAAGTCCCTTAATATGGAGGTTGATAATTCAACCAGAGGTAAAGATCATGAGGAGAAGATGAACTCAGAATATGAACATTTCTTGAGAGACCTGGAGGAAAATCCCGAGTTGAGGTTTACTGTTTCCCTCTACCAGACCAAAGATTATCAGCCCTCTGAAATGGCCTCTGTGACTCATGGAGACGATGTTCCTTCTATTCCAATAGAGGAATTGCTTGCTGATCTTGATTTAAGTGATGAGGAAATGGCCGATGCATGATGGGAACAGTCCGAAAATTTTTCGTCTTTTTGTCCTACATCTTATTTTCATTTGTGTCATAATATATTTTGTTCAATGTGAACCGAGACACAGTCAGTGTCTATTAGTTCTTTGTAATTCATCCTTTTTTGGTGTGATGGCTTTTGCTGCAAAATGGGAAATCCGTCACTATTTACGTTCAGCTACACGACGCTCTTCCGATCTTGATGTTTGAATTACAGAGTCTGTGTTTAACCTGGTAGGATGCCATGAACTGCAGAATCCAGAAAAGCAGTTGTCTGTAAATAAGAGCAGTTGTGATGTGATTTTTAGGAGAAAAGCGAGAAGGCGAAACAGAATCAAGCACATAACAAGCACCCACACTTTTTAGGATTTGTCAGTTATGCTCGTAGGAGGCCTGAGTGGATTGTTGCAAACCCCCTATCTTCTTCTTCCTCTTGTGGGTCAATTAGCTTAACTATTCAGTCTTAGGATTGCTGTTACGATTGGCGTCTGGCAAGGTTGAAGTTGGGGCCATACGGTAATTACTACATACCCAACTATATGCAACGAATGAGGTTTTTGAGAAAATTGTAAGTATAAATTGTACTACTGATTTTTTTCATTACATCAATTTATGTGTATTTATATGTATCATGAAATATTTCAAATAGAAAGAAATGCAAGAGGATGCTAGCAGTGGAAAATTTGTCCTAAAGAGACATCAGGATATCTTGACGGCTGCTCTAGGCAATGAGGAGCACTCTGGCCTACTGAGAGGTTATGGTAGATACGTCACTGTGAGGGACGTGTACGACAAACCTGAAGAGCCAAGGCGAAGACAAAGTGGGCTGGTGTCGATCGATGATCTTAGGCAGGTAATAACAGCAGAGGTCACTGCGAGCATCACTGAACGAGTAAGGCGTGATACCATGACACAGATGCAGACCCACTTCGAGAGGATGCAGTCGCAGATCTTCCAACGACTTGGCATAGAAATACCACTAGATCTTGTTGGATGTATGGAAATACCTACAACGACTAGTCCTTCCGCCAGGCCACCGACCCGTAATAGCCGCCACTCAGTCGACCCCCCTTCATATCATGACGTAAATGTACTTAATGCTGCGTTATAATGTTTTTGAATCTATTAAATTCATTTCAATTCGTATAACTAACGTTATTTTGTTCAATTGTGTTGAATATTCGAAGAAGCTGACCCTGTGTCGTCTCGCCCTTGTGTTGACGGTGAGACTACAATTGTAGGAGTTGAAATGATGTACCCACTTGAGGTTGGTATGGTGGTGCACAATCAAGAGCTACTGCCCAGTTATTGCAAAGTGTCAATTGACTCTATATATCCTGAAGCATTGAACTTGAATCTTCCAGTGTCAAATTCATTTCAACAGCAGTTAGTTGATGTAGTTGACGGTGGTTTCACTCATTGACCTTTACATTTAGTGTTGCCACCAGAGGTAATGAATTAACTTACGTTAAAACTCTATCCTCATTGCATTTCGTGTTACCCATGTTATGATGACAATTAAATTGTAGCCACAGCCGGAGATAGTGGAGCAATCGGCATTCAAGGAAAAAGGCAAGGAGCCCACGAATGTTGAGCTACCCGCGAGTGTTAAAGTCTCTTCGGCTCGGCCTACTCTTGTTGACGCTACAAGATTGGCATCCCTGAGTCCCGTTCTTAAAAAGTTGCAAGCTGTGGCTGTCAGGTTGCCCCCTTCTATGGATTTCATTGACGTGCCGATGAATATGAATGTGTTTCACCACCCCAATGATGAGGTCAATACAATTCATATTTCGGTCGACGATATCGCCGATCTACTCAGAATGGGATGGTTTAACGTATCTATTTTTCAAATTTTGGAAATGTAAGACTTCTTCATTCATATTTAGTTGTATTATATAATTTTTTATTTGATGTTTCACTACTGATGTAATGTATTTCAAGTACCTACATCAGTTATGTAACGAATTCGAGATTACAAATTTCGAGTTTCTTTGACCATCGATGACTGCGGCTGTTAACTTTTAAGTTTGGGAGGGCCGGGTTTCAATTGCATGCTCATCGAACTTGGAAAATTGATAGACAAGAAATACATTCTAATAGCGTATCATCAGGAGTAAAAACTATTACAAATATTAATCGATTTTTTTTAAACATGCTTTCGTTTAATTTGAAATATTTGTGCTTAACATATACAAATTTACATTATTATAAAATATTACAAAAATCATTGGCTACTGCTTGTGCTATGCTTTTAACGTAATACAATGTACTACTTAGATTCTCTTGAGAATAATAGGCGCACTTTTGAGATAAAGGTGGATTTGAGCATGTAAGCAATTATCACTAACTAAAGTTTCGTATGGTATCATTTATAATTAGATTCTTTTACAATATATTTTTAAATTTGAATTTTGGAAGCACGTGGATTAATTTCATTGGTTTAAAGTCTTTCGAATAATTAAGTTTGAGTTTATTTAACTTTTACACACACACACACACATATATATATATATATTATAATTGTAGGGTAGCTAGAATATTGTGGGCGCAGGGGAAAATGAGGAAGACCAATCTCATGTGGAAATCAATTAAGGTATGAAAGTATATATCTACATGTTATAATAACTATATATTAAAGTTTCAAATTTTAATGGTTTAATTGCTAATGTTAACTATCAATTCGCTGGAGATTGTAGTGTGCTCAACAACCGGGATCCAACGAGTGTGGTTATTGTGTAATGAAAAATATGTACGATATAGTCACACAATGTTCTAGTAGTTCAGAATATCTTGGGAAGGTATAAATGTTTATCGAAAACTAAGAATTTAGAAGGTATAAATGTTTATCGAAAACTAAGAATTTTCTAAAGTTTCATGTATATATTTTATTAACACAGTAATTAAGTTTCTTTTTGTTTGTTGTAGGCATATAATATTGAATCGTATGATCAAGCGAAGATAGACGAGATTCGAGATATGTGGGCCAAGTATTTTATCGACTATTGTGTATAATCTTTTATCTTATTTCTTTTGAAATATGGATTACCTATGCATTATATATTTTCATGCAAACATGAACATTTTAAGAGTTAGCTAGTGTACATTATTCTAACTGTTTATTAATAGCGTAATATTTTTGCATAATTTATAGCGTACCTTTGACCTTGTTGTTGAATGTAGTTAGATTAATTAGATTGTGATAATTTGAGTGGAAATATAATAATTATAATGTTCGGCGTATTTGATTTATAGTGTTCTAAATTAATTTATTCAATTTCATAGCAATGTAGTTGTAAGTGATTTTATTTTTTGTAGTTATATTATTTACATGTGTTGGTTATGTTTGTGTTGGACTTTAGATGTTGTGTTTGGTTTTGGGTACTGTGTTTGTTGTTGAATACTGTGTTTGTTATTTTACATCTTCTTTCGGGCTATAACCGCTTCTTACAATTTTGAATGCTTGCTGGAAAAAAAAAAAGGAAAATAGAGGCGTTGGTTGTTATATAAAAAACCGACGCATATAATAAATTTCAAAAAAATAAAATAAAAAAATACGTTATAGGCATCGGTTTTTGTTGTAAAACCGACGCCTAAACATAACATTAGGTGTCGCGACATAACGTATTTTTTTTAATTTTTTATTTGAAATTTATTATATGCGTCGATTTTTTGTATAACAACCGACGCCTCTATTTTCCTTTTTTTTTTTTTCCAGCAAGCATTCAAAATTGTAAGAAGCGGTTATAGCCCGAAAGAACATGTAAAATAACAAACACAGCATTCAACAGCAAACACAGTACCCAAAACCAAACACAACATCTAAAGTCCAACACAAACATAACCAACACATGTAAATAATCTAACTACAAAAAATAAAATCACTTAGATGAAAAATGAGTTAGATAGTTCAATCTGTTCTATATTTTGCCTTCTTCTTCTTCTTCTTCTTCTTCTTCACTGCGGCAGTAAGGAAAACAGAAGTTAAAATTGAAAATGATATACTAGGGCAAAGTTTCAAGTTTCACTGTTATTCCGGAAATGATGATGTTGGAACCCATATACCTTGGTATGGTCAAAACTACTCGATCCGTTTTCAACCAAAACTTTTTGGGGGCACTTTTTTTTCTGTAATTTTAATACCAAAGAGGGTGGTGGGAATTATGCTATTTATGATCCTTACATATTCCGCAGATGATTGGACTTTTGTTTGTGGTCTACAAGGGCCCAAGGGGCCGTGTTTACAACATTTTGATGACACTTTCTGGTGTCAAGAATGGAAGTTTCCTCCTTCACACCTCTTTCACCCCAACACTACTTTACCTCCCAAAGAGTTGCCATGATCGATAATGCTATAAATTAAGGGAAGGAAAAAAGGAAGGGTGGGGCCCCCGGGGGGGAATTAATGCCCTTATATAAGAGCGAAATGTAATCTTGCCAATTTGATGAAAGCAATAAATTAAGAAAAAAGAGCAAATGGTTGCTGCTATGTTTTTAATGATACGATCTACTATCTAGCATTTTAAAGTGTTTTTCGTCTCTATCTATTGTTTATCGAAATTTTTCTGAGTTCGATATATGTACTCGCAAAAAAAAAGGGTAATTGACACTTAAAGAATATGTTAAATGAATTATAGACAGGACTTTAGTGGCAAGCTATATTAAAGAGTGCACTCGAAGAACCAAAATGGATCATTGCTCACTTTAGCATGCATAGCATTCGAGCATGGACCTTTGTAGTTTTGAATACCATATATGCACGACGTATATACAAACTAAATGGTCCAGTCCGCTTCAAGAATATTATGCAATATATATCATTACATGCGCTTAGCATGTGACATGTCAACAAGGGTATATATACAAGCAATAATAAAAATAAATTAATTAATATAATAACAGCTAGTGTTAGGTTGTGACCAAACATAACTTGACCCTTATTTGCATAAATTCTCCTCGTGGCTGTTAGTATATAATACTAGAAGACCCATTGGGAAAAGGAAAAGAGGAAAAATGAGTTGCTTGGTTAAACTTATAAGAATTTTCTTGTATATCGGCCTGTTCTTCTTCGTCCTGTCCCAAGTCGAAGAGAAAACAGAAGTTACAATTGAAAATGACATCTGGGACAAAATATTATGATTCAGTGTTATTCCGGAAATGATGACCTTGGAACCCATACACTTGGGTACGGACGAGCATTCTCATTTCGGTTCCGCCCAAAATGGTTCATAGGACACGCTTTGTCTTTTTTTTTTTTTTGGGTTGATTTTACCACAAAAGAGGGTAGTGGCAATTACGCTGTTTTTGATGATGAATACAAAGGAAATGTGAGAAATCCTGTTTGTGGTCGATAAGGGAAAAAGGGCGGTGTCTGGGGCAGTCGGATGGCTACTTCTGGGGTCAAGAATGGAAAAACCCTCCCCACAAACTTACATATCATCATGTATAATTTCTAGCAGTTATATCAATAAAACAGGAGAGCCTTTATTAATCAATATATACATGTAATCTAGTGAAATCTGATCTTGTACTCGATCGAATTCTGCTGTTTTCATGATATAATTTGCCAGTTTGGTCAAAGGAACAAAATACAATTCTAATCTTCCATGTTTGTTGTTAATTTGTTGTGACTGTTTTTCTCTTTGTATTTGGCTTGGACAATCGGGGACGATATTCCCCGATTTGCCTCTTTTGTGCTTTGACGATTTTTCTTTGTTGAAATGAGAACAAATTTTCTCTCAAAAACAGGAGAGAGAAAAAAAAATGACGATTCACGATTTTTACACATGCCCTCTACGTTATTTTAATGCAACTTCATCGGATAAATTTTCCTTTTTAATTTGTGAAGTGCGTAATTTTTTTTTTTCACAAGGAAGAAATTAGGGAAGGATAAGTGTGGTTCGATTATGCATGAAATGTGAGTATTTAACTATTATGACATTTGTTCGAACTACTTTGCAGAGGTATTTGAAAATTTATGGAGACATGAAAGGGGAACATTATTAGGTGATATTCTTATGTGGTACACTTGTATTGGATGATTAAAAAGTAGTCATATAATCATCACCCAATAAATGTGGATCACATGAGAATATCACTTAATAATGTCCAATTTTCATGTCCCCCTAGAATTGCTCGAGGTATTGTGGTGGAGTAGTGGAGTCGACCTCTGCTAGATTTTTATCATGTTTCCTATTTAGTCTAGGATTTTTTCATTATTATTAGGAATTAATTATGATTAGGATTTTTATCATATTTCCTATTCCGTCTACGATTTTATTCCCTGAATGTTTAGGATTTAATTATTATTCCATGTCTTATTAGGATTTAATTACTATATGACTTATTTCGCAAAGGGTTAATTTCACAAAAGATCCTCAACTTTTGGATTAAAAATCGATTAGGTCTCTAACATTCTGTAAGACTCTCCTGAGTCCCCAATATTTTATAAATATGAATGTAAGGTTCTTTTTTTCATTATTTGGTCAATTTTTTAAAAAAATAACCATTACACACTTAGTTTATTTACGTTAAAAATAAAAAATTTAAAAAACAAAGGAGAAATATATATATATATATATATAAAATACATGCGATAATTTATTGATTTATTGTGAGAAATATAAGACATGGTAATTGATTATTGGTAAGTAACTTGGTGGTCTCCAACCCAAACATTAAATTTCTTCCATTTAATTTATTTCTGCGGACTGCGGTGCAGGATATACGCTCATTTCGTGACTCGGTGCCTCTATATGAGAACATGAGATTGATTGAGAAAAACCAAAAAACAAAATGATGATAAGTTCCTTGGTTAAATTTGTTCTTTACTTTGCCTTGTTCTTCAGCCTTTCTAAAGCAAAAACACAAGTATACATTCAAAATAATATCCCAAAGCAGAAAATTATCGTCCACTGTTATTCAGGAGATGATGACGTTGGAACCCATGTATTACTGTATGGACAACAGTTCTGGATTCGATTTCTCCCTAAAGTTTTCGGGAACACGTTGTTTTATTGTGATATTAACACCCAAGACGTGTGCTGGCAATTATGCTGTTTATGATGATGAAATATTTGACAAATGTGTAGACTATTGTCCGTGGTTGATCTCGCAGACCGGGCCATGTTTAGTAGAAAAGGATAAGTCCGTCTGGTGTCAACGATGGAAGCTACCTCCCCCTACCGTCCATTCTCGTACCAGGTCATCTCCCAAAAGGCTGCTGTAATAATTCCAAATATCAGCAAGTCAAATGCCAAATAAGTGAAACAGAGTTCTTAATTCTCAGTTTCTGCTGTCTTTCATAATATTTTTATTAATTATATTATTTCTAACTATGTGCTTCAAAGGAAATACTACTAAAATGGAACACGAGACACAAAATATTTAATTTTTGATTACTCGTCCTATTTATATTTAATATTCTTGGCAATGCCTCTTTACGGTTTGCCTGTGTGTCAATTGCACGAGTTACAAAGGGTACCATTATGCCGTATCGTCCTTACCATTTTTGTCTCTATTGTTTAATACTGATAAATTACGTCTGAAAATCAACTTTTTTGGTGCAACGTATATATTTGTTTCAGCGTTACTTTATAGTCAAAATTGCCCTTTTACCTCTTATATACATACATACACACATATTGATAAAAACGATCTCTCACGAGATGTATAAAGGGTTTATCCCTTTATACGCACACGTGGCGAGGGATTATTAATAAAACTTGGGGCCCTAAACACTTGTCTCAATAATCTCCTATCATGTGCGTGTATGACGAAACATCTGGTTGGAGATCATTATCGCATATATTGAGAGCTTTTACCTCTTATATTTTAATTGATGGAATAGTTAAATTAAAAAATGAATAATGTAGAATAGGCATGGTAGACGCATACACAATTTGGTCAAATGAGATTAATTAGTCTTATTATACATTTCTCTCTCTCTCTCTCTCTCTCATTTATTTTTTTTATTTTTTTGTTGAAATGAATTTGTCTTATACTACTAGACATTTTGCATACAACTGTATGGAAGGAATAAAATGAGGCAGATGGTGATTAGGTGGTGGCCAACCAAAACATTAAATTTCTTTAGCTCATTTTCAGCAATGTAGCACTGAATATCATAACTTGGTACTATATATAACAACCAGAGGCCAATTGAGAAAAACCAGATAGGAAAGGAAAATGAGTTCTCTGGTTAAATTTGTTGTACATTTTGCCATGTTATTTATCATCTCTGAAGCACAATTTACAAAAGCAGAAGTGTATATTAAAAATAACTTCCGAGGGCAGAATATTATAGTCCACTGTTACTCTCGAAATGATGATGTTGGAACCCGCATACTCTCGTACGGACAACAATTCTGGATTCGATTTTATGCAAAAATTATTGGGAACACTCTTTTTTACTGCGACATTAACACCAAGAAAGGTGCAGGTACTATGCGGTTTATGATAATAGAATATATGGGAAATGTAGAGACTACTGTCCCTGGATAATCAACCCCACCGGGCCATGTTTATTACAAAAGGATAACTCAGTTTGGTGTCAACCATGGAAGCTCCCCCCTCCCTCGGTCACTACCTACTCCCCCATCTAAATTACCTCCCAAAATTCTGCTGTAATTCCAACTGCCAAATAATTCACTAATGAAATAAATCTTTCTCAATTTCTGCTGTCTTCATAATAAATTACTGTTATTATATAGATTTGCAAGTAAATGACTATTTTACAGTAGAAAAACTTTGCTATGGTACGTGGAATGCTTTCGTCGCGACCATCAAGTACGGGAAGTACCATATCTGGTCAGCTTCCATGAAAAATGTTCTAGAGCCGAATAAGTAAATGACACGGCTCAATATAGCTGATGCCTTCTAACCAGAGCCATATATATTGTTGGCCAATTCTATCATGTTACGGGACTAGTTTCATAAGAAACCAGTCAGTTGATTTCAGAATCAGATGTTATTGTATATCCATAATATTATATGTGCCCATATAGAGGGCTTAATTCAAAATTTCATGATTTATTCAAATTTCAATTATGAAATTTTACGGAGATATATTATATGGGCAATTTTATTGTCACTATAAGATTTAATCTCCACACTACAAAAAATTTATTTATTTAAATGCCCATATATAAAATTGCATTACTAACCTTTATTAATATGTTCTACATTATCTTTTTAATTTTCCCACCGCGTCTGAAATTGAATCCAATTTTTCTTCTTCTCTCTTTTTTTTTTTTTTTTTTTTGGATATTGTCATCTTCTTTTCTAGGGGTAGCTTCTCTCTTATGACATCTGGCAGTTTTCTTCAAGCCGGCTTCACTATTGGACTGACGTCGGCATTGTTTGACACCTTCAATATGGAATAATTCATAAATAAATATTAAAACTTTTCGACACACTTCCACTTATGCAAATCAGTATTCGATGACTGAAATTTTTATTTTTGCATGATTAATTAGTTCTTAATATACCCGTTAACTTTGACGAGCACCATATAACTTGGGATTATTCCATTAGCATCGCCGACCTATAGTGTTAATCTCGATTTGCAGTTTTTAGGGTTTTTCTTCAATTTGGAATTTGGCGGTAGGTGAGTGTCAGATTGATCAGTGAAAATGAAATTCATATTTTGTTCCTACTGCTTCATTTTAGTTTCCGGAAAGTAAAAATGGTGGACGGCTTTTTTTCGAGCAGCGGTGAGAAACGGTAAATGCATATGAGATTTGGGACTTAAAATTCTAGTTATGTGCACCACACTATTATTACATTTTGATTCTTGGTTTTTTATGTTTATCTTGGGTTACATATGTAAATTTCTTGTGGTATGGCTATCTATTTTCCTCTTTATATGTGATGAGGCTAAAAATGTGGTGAAGGGATTAAAAATTGTTGTCACAATATAATTGCCCATATTATATTCTTTCTATTCTAAAAAGATATTCTCTTTTCCTTTTTTATCCATCCTAAATCATAATCCTTTATCTTAAGTTAATTTTTTAGTTTTCTAATATATATTTATATATGGTGCATGTAGTCAATAAAAAAGAACTACAGTGAAAAATTAAATAAACCAAATCATATATTAAGAAATATATTATTAAATTGTACATTTCCAATAACATTAAGCAATATTTTCTTAATCTATGTGAAAATGAGAGTGAAATATCTTTTTGAGACAGATGAGTATTACTCAATTCGATGACATTAAGTGCATGCTGATGGGATTGATAAATGCATTGACATCCAATAAATGAATTTTTTTGGAGAGCAAATAATTGAATAAATGATTAATTAATAACACTAATGAGCTCTCCATATTAGTTACTTTCCTCTATCCCATAAATAATGGGCTAATTTTTCTTTTTGTCTATCTCAAATTATAGTCCATTTACTTTATTATTAGCAGGGGTTATGTTAACCCAAACTCAATTTTACATATTTAGAAAATGTAAAAGGGCGGAAAACATTTTTTAGCAACTTTTTGTGTGTGTGTATGTGTGTGTATATATATATTTAATCGATTTGAAATAGTAATAAACCTATTTTTTTAGGAGCGACGGAGTATCCCTCCATCCTACTAAGATAAAATTGTATTCCATTTTTGTTTGGCATATAAAGATAGACCACTTTACATTTAAATTGTAATTGAAATACTCCCTATGTCCCGTAAAAATAGGCACAGTTTCTATTTTTATTTGTCCCACATTATAATCCACTTATGTAAACGAGGTTGAACAATTAATTTCTTCTCCAAATATACTCTTAGTCCAACTACTAATAAATTTGTAGTGTATTAAATTGAATTAGTCTTAAATAAGGGTATATTAGAGAATTAAGCTTAAATTGTGATTTACAGCCATATTAATTCATATTTTTTAATCCATGATGATAAGTTGCTATGAGCTTATTTTTATGGGATGCAGATAATATTTTTTTCATATATATCTTGATTTAATATGCATTTCAATAATATAAAACTAACAAAATGAAATAATTAGTCAATTAAAAGACATATAAGGAAAATAATGTTAATTGAGGTTTTCTGAGTCCTCGTACAAATTAAAGACTGGGGGGGGGGGTTGGAGTGGAGGGAGTATATAATTTGGTTAGTTGAAAGAGTTGTGCTATTTAAACAAAAGTCTATATAAAAATTTTGACACATGACACAATATTATTTGTTAACGCATCAAATCACTTTTATATCAACACTAATCACACATAACACATATATATTTTATCTAATTTTTTGTCTTTTATTTTGTCTAACTAAAATTATTCTTGTTGAAAAATTGGCCACACTTTTTATTTCATCCATTACATTGAATGGTGAATGTTTAGGTACCCCACTACCGATTTTATCATAATTAACATTAATATTACTAGTCATGTCAACTTCTACAGGTCCTCTAAAAACCTACAACCTCCGTCACAAAAGATAGTCATGTCATCCGTTATTTTATTTTTTTATCTGTCTAAAAAAGATAGGTCACTTACCATATTTAACACATATTTAATGTTTCAATTTCCTATATGCCCTTAGTTAATTATTGTTATTCAACTAACTATACATTAAAAATCTTTCAAACAATTAATGAAACATAAGAGTATGTGTAGAAAAATAAAGTAAAATTTAATGTTTCAATTATATTAACTATTATTTCTTAATTTATGTGAAAATACTAATGGACTATCTTTGTAAGATAGAGATAGTAATTTTTAATAAATAAATGTATTGTGATAAAATCGAAGTAAAACGAATATAAAATCCTAGTCATTATAGTATATAAAATGACAAACACTTATCTCTAAAACATTAATATATATATATATATATATGTATATTCACTTAATACATAAATACTTTACGACATACATGGATTTAATTATTTCAAAAGCACACATATCATTATTTTAATACTCCCTCCGTCCTTTAAAGATAGTCCAGTAGTTAATTTCATACGCACTAAAATATAATAGTTAATATAATTGAACATTAAATTTATCCGTATCTTTCCATATATACCCCTGTCTCATTAATTATTTGAAATAGATAGTTGATGTAGATTAATAATAAAATATATTTAAGTAGGGGCATATATGAAAATAAAAAATTAAATGCATGTTCAATATGGTAAATGGACAATCTTTTTAGGACGGACAAAACTAGTATACTGGACTATCTTTATGGTCTACTTTTTTCCACAAAGATTAAGAAATTTATTGGAAAGATATGCATTTTGTAGTCCGTATTCCTAATTTATCTCTATTAATTAAATGAGTAAAATTAAAAATTAGTAGTTATAATTAAAGTATTAAATATGGATAGATTTATAAAGTAATGCAAATTAGACTTTTTTTAAGTACAAAGAATTGTAGGGGAGAAGAATCAAACTCTAATTTAAGGAGATCATATATTTGGGATGTTTCAAAAATGAAAATGAGACTGAATAATTGAAATGTAGGGAGTATTATTTATGTATTCAAATACATCACACTATTTATTCTTTCATAAGATCGGTTCAAATAAGATATTGCTACCTTTGTCCCGATTATTTGGTTCTATTTGGTTTTCACAATAATTAAGAAATGTGTTGGAAAAACAAATTTGTGATCCGTGTTCTAAATTTGTCCATATTTAGTGAGTTGAATTCAAAATTGATAGCTACAATTAAAATATTAAATAGGAATAGATTTGTAAAGTAATTGGGACATCCTAAAAAAGAAAAATTAGACAGAATA